>OX381704.1:107733080-107836080 GCA_947462335.1 Harmothoe impar | reverse complement strand
ACTCACCTATCTGTATGTCAAGGTGCACATGAGTATGGTGGACATCATCACCGTCACCGTCAAGGTATTTATATAGTCAATGTTCTCAACTATTAAAGAATGTAGGGGTTATAAATATAATATGTGTGCAGCAAGGCTGTGGCTTGTGTCGCGAGGTCTCATACAGGCCATATGCTTTCTTCACAGACCATATGAACATTGATTTAATGAGAACCTGGAAAATTCATTAAAAAATGTAAATTCTGTGAATACCGTAAAACCTTGTGTATAAGCCTAACTCATGTATAAGCCGCACCCCCAGTTAAGGCCGATCCTATAAGTCGCACTGGCGATCTGATTCGCGTACTAGCCGTAGCTTATACGCAAGGTTTTACGGTAATACTTTTATACTATAAAGCCATAACTTTGCTGCATTTGAAATATCATCTTTTAGCGACATGCCGTCCTTAAATGGTTAATGAATACACCTCGTGTTCCCTCCCCCAGGCCCTGACGTGGCTGCTGCACTCAGGCTTCGTGTTGCGACACCACCGTATGTACCACGTGAGGCTACGCGGCCCGGTCTCCGTCATCCTCGCCTTCTTCTTCACGGCCATCTCCACGGCCATCCAGCTGCGCACGGTGATCCTCCACGTGGTGAACCACTCGGCGTACCTTAACCAGGTAGAGACCTACACCACCTACGTCACCACAGCCCTCTACCTGGTGTACCTAGTGACCCTGATCCCCGCCAGGCGGCCCCACCTCACACACCTCCACTACTCCCTCAGTATAGAGGACGCCGCCTCCTTAAGCAGCCCGGGGGGGCAGTCACCGGGGGAACACGAGCCCCTCTTGTCACCCGGTAACCGGGGGATTCAGTACGGCGGCATTGTGAGGACCCCATCAGAGGAGGACCAACACTTGGGCACGGCCGAGGATTTTAATAACTGCCTCTCGCGGCTGACCTTCTTCTGGGTAAGGTCACTCATGGTGAAGGGCGCTAAGGGAGGGCTGAGTAGGTCACGTGACCTTTATGACCTTCCACAGACCTTGCGGACCAAGTATCTAGAGGACAAGTTCAGCGCCATCTTGAATCCCAGTCAGTCGAACGTCCAACCTCCGGGCCTTGTCCGACAAGCTAACGTGTTGAGTGATGGTCTAGAGTCACCGGGGACCTCTGAGGGTGTCCCCGATGTGTCCTTCTCTGACAAAGGGGCCCAGACTGATTCTCCTCCCCAGAGGACGCTCCTGTCAGCCCTCAACAGGTGCTTTGGAGCTGAGTACTACCTACTGGGAGTCATCAAGCTCTGCTCTGACCTGATCGCCTTTGCAGGCCCCATCTTACTCAAGTACCTTGTGGGGTATATGGAGAACCGCAACGAGCCCGTATCACACGGTTATATCTACGCAGCCGGCCTCTTTCTGTCCACATTCATCGGTGCTCTTCTCTCGACTCACTTCAACTACCGCATCACCAACGTGGGGCTGAAGATCCGGGCGGCGGTCATCACAACGGTGTACCGTAAGACAGTCGGTGTCAGCTCGGTCCAACTCTCGGCCTACTCCACCGGCGAGGTGCTCAACTTCATGAGCACCGACACAGACCGAATCGTCAACTTCTGCCCCAGCTTCCACCAGTTCTGGAGTCTGCCCTTCCAGGTAAGCATCTCCAGGGATACCACTTTACCTTTGTAGGAATTAAGAAGGAAAAGATATTCCCTAAAACCCCAATTTTAGTTTAGCCATCAATGGGATTTTTTTTTACATACCGGTATATCATTTAATATAAATAAATGAGTGAGTAATTTTTGTGTGTGAGTAATTGACCCTACTAGTTTTGATGGCAAGCCATCTTCATCAGGGATACTCTTTATTTCTGAAAGTCATTCTGAGGTTCAGTGGGGAGCAGGTTCCGGATCACAAAATATTGGTTGCGAACGGTAGGCCTAATATGGTAGTACGTCTGACAATCATTTTATTAGATGGTATATCAGGTGCATAATTAGTATATAAGTATATAAGTAGAGGCGTTTGACCAAAAAATATGGATAACTTTTTTGTTGTTGTACGAAATCTTACTTTTCCCTATCAGATTTCTATAGAAAGATTTCCTACTTTTTGTTGATTTTTAATGAAATTGAATTTTTAGTCTTAATTATCGGACCACATCACTATAAGTTACTCCCTCCCGGCAGGTGGCCATCTCGCTGTTCCTGCTGTACCAGCAGGTAGGGGTGTCCTTCCTGGCCGGGCTGGTGTTCGCCGTCATCCTCATCCCCATTAACCGCTGGATCGCCATCAAGATCTGCCAACTCAGCACAGAGATGATGACGCACAAGGACTCCCGCGTCAAGGTAGAGCTTTATCATGGAGTCATCTTGTCAAATCTATCACCAATCAAAATGCCTGTTATGTAACCTTGACCACAAGTCACCTGTAGCTTGAAAAGGCTCCTAAGTCCATGTAGGTACACTACGTCAAATAAATTTTAACCTTGACGAAGGGCTGCAAAGCCCGAAACATGTCGGTTGCTTAAAATCAAAAACTCTATCCTCAGTTAATTTATTTACCATTGACAAACTACTTACAAGGGAAGTTTGGGGGAATACCTTCTAAACCTGAGTCTTTATCATGGATAAAAATAACATGGAGTTTAAACTCCTACTTTTGTAGGAATTCCTACTTTTTGGCTTGAATTTCTATATTAGATTATGCTAATTTCCTACAGAAATTTGATCAAAATTATGAGATTTCCTGATTTTTTGTTGCTACATGTATACCATAGTATAAATGTGCCTCTACATGGGTATCCACGGCTATGACCGTGTCGCCGTGTCGATTTTTAGGAAAAAGGGCCGTGTCACTGTGTCGATTTTTATGTATGTAGAATGTACTGGGGTCTTTTAAAGATGTCTCTGTCCGTCGATTTTTAAAAGTGCAATGTCGCTGTGTCTCACGTGTCGAATTTTACCCATGTAGAGGTACATAAAGTAAAATAACTAATTCCCACACCCCATGTACCCCCTACAGATCATGAGTGAGATCCTGGCAGGTATCCGTGTCATTAAGTTCTATGCGTGGGAGGACCACTTTGCGGGTAAGGTAAACACTGCGCGGCTGGCGGAACTCAAGAGTCTGAAGGGCCGTAAGTACCTGGACGCGCTGTGCGTGTACTTCTGGGCCACCACACCCGTCCTCATCTCCATCCTCACCTTCACCACCTACGCACTGCTCGGCAACAACCTCACCGCCGCTAAGGTAGGTTTTTGTTTTAGGCCACTCAAAAAAAAAGTGGTTTCTCATCACCCAACAGTGAAAAATATGACGAGAGCGTTTTTTGGTTTATCTTTTTTTTTTTACTCAGGGCCAAAAGGTATAGGAAAATTAAGACTTTTCGCGAACGATTTTCACATTTTAGTAGTTAAGAGTTTAGTGACCCACAAAATATGTCATATTGGAAGTTATTCCTAGCTCACTGCATTACCGACTGTCTAAGATTTAATTTGCCACTATTTGTCAGATTTTTTACATATTTTTCATTAAACATCTTTAAAAAAAAAAAAAAAAGTTTTCCCCAAATCACGTTTTTCATGATGCGCGCGGTGATGAGAAACCAGTTAATTTTTTGAGTGGCCTTAAAGACAGTTTTTCTTTGGTAACCATAGACCAGCAATATTGTAGTGATTAACACACTAACGTGTACCTGAACTAAAGATGTTGTATCTCAATTATACGACTGTGGATAAACTGTACATACAATATATATGTATGTCATAATTTAGCGTAACTCTTGTGTGAGTATTGTTTATTAGCATACAAAAATCATAGTGTTTTATCAGCGAGGGTTGGTCGGCCCATTATTGAGACTGGATAACATGTAATGTATGTACTCCATAAAATTATTTGAACTTTGAACTAGAACTTGAGATTATTGTGTAACGGCCACGGCCTCTATGCGAATTAAACCCAGCTTTAATTTGATACCAAATATATTCCTATACAGGATGCAAGGGTTCTCATCCTACAGTACTATTAATGAGCAATTTTCAGATGCCCGGTGCGACTTAAAACATTTAAAAGAGATGGGGCATTGGTATAGATGGTTTAATGCAACCCCAAATACAGATACATGCTTGAACATTATCTATACTAGGGTTATTGATATATATTTAAGATTCAGGGGATGCAGTCTTTTTATTTAGTTTCTTTGGGAAATGATGGAAAGTGATGTGTGTGTTCCAGGTGTTCACCAGTCTGGCGCTGTTCAACATGTTGATCAGTCCGCTTAACGCCTTCCCATGGGTCATTAACGGGCTCATGGAGGCCTGGGTCTCCATTAAGCGGGTCCGCGCCTTCCTCCTGCTGCCCGACCAGGACCTCCGCCTCTACTACGCCGCTCCCGCAAGTAGGTCAAATTAACTCTATCGTAAAACATCCGTTATAAGTTTTTATTTCGCTTTATTATTTATTTTGCATTATTATTTGCTATGTTATAATCCGAAATCTAACGCCCCCAAACTCAACCTTGGTTATAAGCCGACCTCGGTTATAAGCCGAATGTGAGTTTAGGAGTAAAATTTCGGCTTATAACAAAAGTGTTTGAATTTTGTTTTCACTGTTCCTACATTATCAAAACCTCGCCTATAAGCCGAATGGGGGTTTGAGGCTTAAAATTCGGCTTATAGCAAATTATAACGCCAAATAAAATTCGGCTTATAGCCGAGGTTTTACGGTAGTTTCAATAATAGGAATATATTAAAAACTTATTTCAAATTTCAAACACATTTATAATAAGCCATATTTTTCCTCTCAGACTCACTTTCCGCTTATAATCAAGGAAGGTCAACAACCAAGGTTTTACGGGATATTTTCTACTTCTTTTTAAATTCCACTCGAATATGGTATAAGGGTAAAGTATACTAAATTTAAGGTATAAACGGTTGTATAAAATATGGAAATGAAATACCCGGGAAAGTGTACTCTCGAAATGAAATAGATATATTTACAAAACCTCAAACTCGAATTAAATGCTTTACAAGGAGGGAGAAGAAACCAAAATTAATTCGAATTTTTTCCACCGTTGTTTGAAGAATAGATTCCCTAATGCCCTTTGGATGAATAACACTGAACACAATGAAAGACACTGACAAATAAGTAAATGAGATATCACCCCCTCCCTCTCCCCCCTCTCACTTCACTCACTGACCAAGAACTAATGCTAAAGAGTTGTTGTGTTTGTCAGGCTTACCGAGGACTACGGCTCTGCGGGTACAGAGGGGTTACTTCAGCTGGACGGATGGGGTCAGCACCGGGGACGAGGAGTCACACCGGGAGTGTGGGGACGGACAGGAGGAACTCAGCCTACCACCAGAGGGGGCCACCGGGCACGCACCTGACATTGCCACCGGTCAGTGTATATATTTTCTTTTCAATTTTTTTATAGATTTAAAATTTACCAGTAAATTTTTAAAAAAGAAGAGAAAATAAAGGTATAATTTAACTGTATTCAAGCGCACACCTCTCTTTTATGGGCAAATTTTAGACTATAGATATCCCAAAATATCTCAATTTCTGAACCCAATCAAATCCTAGATATGTGTAACATATTATCTGGTAAGCGCACTGAGAACTACAAATGTATACATTTTAGTCGAGTACAGTATTTTAACTTTTACTAGAATTAGAGACAACCTAGAAGGAAGAGAGAACCCCACTCATCTCTGGCAACTATATATTATGTGAACCCTATACCCTAATTAATTATTTTTCAATTAATCAATCACTCAGGTAAGGAGGAGTCTGTGTGCAACGACCATACCGAGTCGTGTGAGGACAGCGACAGTGGTCAGGACGGTAAACGGGACGGTAACCACGGCAACCATGGTAACCGGGACGGTAACCAGGCCGGTAACCATGGTAACCACGGTAACCAGGCCGGGGCACAGAGGAGTAGGACACTGAGACTGGAGGACATTAACCTAGACATCAAACAGGTACTCTAATTTAGCATGAAAGAAAAATGAATTTTCAAAGGAATGAAATCAAATCTATGCTAAGATTTTCAGATTTTTCTTGAGGTGACAATTAGAAATTAATGTAATTAATGCTCTAAAACAGAGAACTTGCCATGTACCACTGAACAATAAGTATCCAACATATTTGGAACACATGTATCACAACGTCTAAAAACCCTCAGTAATAAAGAAATGTCAAAATTATCTCAACTGCATTTGGCACTACGGGTAACTAGAAACGATGGCCTAAATAATTTTTTTCTTTTTTAAATTGAATGAACATTTCTTTGCTTGTTTGCCAAAGTCGTGTAACCTGAAACACACTTTCCTTCCGCCATATCAAAATAACTAACACAATTTGCGTATTTTTATGTTACAGGGTAGCCTGGTAGGGGTGATCGGCCGGGTGGGTTCCGGTAAGAGCTCGCTACTAGCGGCGTTACTGGCAGAGATGCGTCGTGAGCGGGGGCAGGTGGCGGTAGGCGCGCTGAGTGGCGGGTTCGGGTACGTCGGTCAGGAGGCCTGGGTACAACACGCCACCATTAAGGACAACATACTCTTTGGGCGCCATTATGACAACGAGCGCTACCAAGCCGTGCTGGAAGCCTGTGCACTAGTAGAGGACCTTAAGGTAGGCTATATCCTATAATACAAGATGGGGAATTCTTAGAATTATAAAATATTCCCAAAACCTTGTCAGATTGGAGGGGTCAAGTTACCTTAAGAGGAGGAATTGTCATTTTTTACAACAGGGGGGCAAAAAATATTGGCCTCTTGAAGGGGAACCAACAAATATTGGACCCCTCTTGAAGGAGAAGCAAAAATGTCACCCCTTTTTAGCATATTTTACTATAGCTCAAAGGGGTAAGCTGCAGTCGATTTTTCACCGTCTTGGAGTGTGTGGTGGGGGGGGGGGGGATTCCATCGACCCGCTTTGTTGTTGATAAATGACCACTCCCTTATATCGAAAATATTATACTAAACCCTATATACCGTACCGCGATTAACCCTTTCCCTGCTGCTTTACTTTTGAAAAATTGTTCCCAACCACCGGGGACATTGCAGATGAATATGTCCTATTAAACCCGGCACTACACTACAGATAGTGCCCTGGTACTGCATATATGCAGTATCGGTTTTTGGGTACTAAAATACAGTACTGCATATATGCAGTATCGGTTTTACAGTGGTACTGCATATATGCAGTATCGGCAGGGAAAGGGTTAAGCGCCAGGCGCTTCACAATTTGGCATGGCTCCTACACGGGCGCTTATACAAGATAGGCGCTTATTCAAGGTCATGATTTTAGTGCTTAAGAAACATTTGGGTGCCTCTATACCCCCGGGGCTTATTCAAGACCGGCGCTCTTTCAAGGCCAGGCGCTTTATCGCGACGGTATGGTACTTGTGTATAACTCACACCTCGCACATAAAAAGGAACCCGAAAACTATAACCCGTACCTGTGGTCTTTGCCTTTAACCAGTAGGTTATGCGTGAGGTGTTACAACACTATAGAAATAGTTTCATATAAATAACTTAAAATATCCAAATATTAAAATCTGTCAGAATAAACATTTGATATTGTGTCGTAGATTCTTCCTGGAGGCGACCTGACGGAGGTTGGTGAGAATGGAGTCACGTTAAGCGGAGGGCAGAAGGCCAGGATATCCTTAGCCAGGGCAGTTTACCAGGTATGTCGCGTTGTCTGTTGCATTTTTCAGTCTTTAGGGTAGTGATAAGAGTGTTCGCTGATCAATGACAACATCACGAGTTGAATTGAATTGCAGGAAATTGAATTGGTCGGTGGCCTCTCCCTGATCATTTCTGTCTTTCTGATCATTCTTACTTATTACTGGACGTCGATTCTCTGTCTCTTTGTAGCTCTTTAGTGATCGATGCCCAGTTTTATACTTCAGACCAGTGGCTCATTTTGGCTGTTTTTCGCCTCACAGATTGCTCCTAGCGCAAAATCCTGACTAGGTGTCAATATATTCTCTATGCCAATGTGTAATATGAGGGTAGAAAACAGTGGAACTCAGTTAGAAAAAATCCTACTGAACAGTTTTTGAGAAAATTAGGGTTTTGTTGCCTTTTTTTGCTGTTTTTAGTACATTTCCTACATAAACCTTGAACGTCAGCATTTCTCAATTTTCAGGTATTTAGAATTAGATTTTGACATTTTTTTACTCGCAGTAAGATTCCTGAATACCGAGCCATTCTACACAGGGTGTTATTTTGAAAAAATATAAATCATTTGATAGTGTATTTGGTCTCCTAAATAGAGGGAGTTTGGTCATAGTTTAATTGATTGTTGACAATCCAGTCAAGGGCTATTAGGTTCAGTTCAGTGCAAGTTGCAAAACAAGTGACTTGCACTTTTTAACTTGACCTCAGAGTCCATCAATGGGATCACGCATTGAGGCAGATTCCGCAGCTTTTGGCGAGAAAAAAGTTCAAAATCGCAAAGAAGTGAAATTTGCCTAAAAAACCCCTATTTGGCGAGAAAAAGTTCAAAATCGCAAAAAGTGAAATTTGCCTAAAAACACCTGATTTGGCGAGAAAAAAGTTCAAAATCGCAAAAAAGTGAAATTTGCCTAAAAACACCTGATTTGGCGAGAAAAAAGTTCAAAATCGCATAAAAGCGAAATTTGCCTAAAAACCCCCTATTTGGCGAGAAAAAAAGCTCAAAATCGCAAAAAAGGGAAATTTCCCTGAAAACACCCTATGACTGTAGCATGAATGCAGACACTCATGGACACAGACTCATGTACACCCACACAGACATACACATAGGCATGAACATGGCCTTCTCCTTCATATAGCAACCTATGTATTTCTACTTTGATGAGACTGAATATAGCTTTCTGTTAGAAGGACTCTGATACATGGATGTCGATGTCCAGTTTTAGATATACATATACCCATAAAGTGCATTGGAGTGCTATAATGTTGGACTGCTGTATATTTTTTAGAAAAATTGATTTTTGAGCTCCAGTGATTGGATATATAGCTTTAAAACAACCTTAAACCTTATAAACCTCTTTTCACGTTGTGCCTCTTGTAGGATAAAGACGTGTACCTGCTAGACGACCCGTTAGCGGCACTCGATGCCCACGTGGCGCGTCACATGTTCACGCAGTGCATAATGGGACTGCTGGAGGGGAAGACGCGGGTGTTGTGTACGCACCACGTAGAGTACCTGCGGGACGCCAGCCTCGTCGTCGTCATGGACAACGGACGCATCACCGCCTCAGGTATATACCGTAAAACCTTGGCGATAAGCCAACTTATTTTTTTGATTTTACCATAGGCATACATACTAATATGTAATATGTAATATACATATCTATGATTTTACGCTTGATTCGGGTTATAGCATTGTCTTAAAGAGGGGGTCGGCTTATAAGTGAGGTTTTCTATCAAGTACATTATAGCATAACCATTTTTAGATGGGCCTATACCCGATACCAAAAATTCTGTCACCCGAGGTAACAATATACAATGTATCGTAAAACTTCTCTGATAAGCCGACCTCGCTTATAATTCAACCCCCCACTTTGAAAGAATATTATAAGTTGAATTCGGACCCATTTGAACATGGTTTAACCATAATTAACTTGATTAAAATCCTCCCTCATTAGCCAACTCCCCTTTTTGAAACAATGCTATAAGCCAAATCAGGCCTGAAATCACAAAAAAAAATGGTTAGCTTATCACAGAGGTTTTATGGTTAGATCTATCATAGGGCACGTAAGTAGGTCGCGAGAACGCCCGAGAAAAAAAAGTTTGTGGTCCCCCCATTATGGCTTGCAGGCTTGAAGGATGGGCAAAAAATTTGTTCCTCATATATTTCCACTAATAAAGGGAATTGAGCCTTAAAATATCAGATATAGGACCTTTTTAGGCGACCCTACCTGCAGGTATTTTTAGTTTCAGCCGTGAAAAAATTACGTCAATGCTAATTCCAGGCTTTTTGTGGTATCTTCGGGAGACTTCGGTGCGCTATGTGTAACTGAGTTTTATGAGCTGTAACACCATCGTCCTGTTCTCGTATTTCAGGCCCACCTAGAGCAGTGCTGGAGAACCTCCCCGACACCTTCACCCCGCCCACACAGGAGGAAGTCAAACAGACACCGGAGGGCGAGGAGGAGGAGATCCCCCTGGAGGAGCCGCCGGGGGAGGGTGGCGCCGCCCTGGTGGAGGAGGAGGAGCAGGACACGGGGGTCGTTAAGGGGCACGTGTACAGCACCTACTGGAAGGCTGTCGGCATGTGTCTGTCACCCATGGTGCTGCTGTCACTGCTGCTGATGCAGGGTAGGTGTGTGTGTGTGTGTGTGGGTGTGGGTGTGTGTGTGTGTGTGTGTGTGTGTCTGTCACCCATGGTGCTGCTGTCACTACTACTGATGCAGGGTAGGTGTGTGTGTGTGTGTGTGTGTGTGTGTGTGTGTGTGTGTGTGTAGGTGTGTGTGTGTGTCTGTCACCCATGGTGCTGCTGTCACTGCTGCTGATGCAGGGTAGGTAGTTACACTTGCCGAGTTTTGGAATAATTCCGGTTTCTAATCGCCACGCGCGTCATAAAAAAGTGATTTGACAAAAAAAAAACTATAACAAGAATGTAAAGTGTAGTCACCATAATTGAAATACAGAGATTTAGAAATATAAAAACTTATTATATTCCTATAATATTTTTGAACATGGGTCAGATTAAGAAAAACAACTTTTGGTGCTGAACAGTGAAAAAAAACACAAAAGTAAAAATTACAAATAAAAATAATGCCTTTATTAAATTATCTGATTGATTTCCTTTTCTAGCCTCGCGGAACATCAACGACTGGTGGCTGTCGTTCTGGGTGTCACACACTCACGGGGACTACACACCGTCCAACTGTTCATCCACTACCTACTCACCCAGCTTACTTACTCATCTACCACACCCCTCCACCAAGTAAGTTTGTCATACATGAAGCATACATCTGGAACATTCTTCATCTGACATAAAATAAGATCATTAAAACAAAACAGATGTATCAGGGATAGAAATATCCAGATTTTCCCAGGGTATCAAAGTGTTTTAAGTTCAAAGTAAAATTGCATCCCATGAAGTAATGAAACGACGGCCGAGCACAACCGTTGTCTAACCCACACCTTATATAGGCATGTTTGGTATCAAATTAAAGCTGAGTGTGTATTCTACCATGTTCCCAGGGCGCTGCTGTTAGCTGAGAGTGGCCCCAGCACCCCGTGGTGTAACGTGACGACGGCCGAGGACAACGTGCGCTTCTACCTGACGGTGTACGGCGGGCTGGCCGCTGCCAACTCCGTCTTCACGCTGCTCCGCGCCTTCCTGTTCGCATACGGAGGGATCCGAGCAGCCACCGTCATCCATTGGTACCTTCTCAAGGCTGTACTAAAGGTAGGTCATCTACTGGTACCTCCTGTAGGCTGTACTAAAGGTAGGTCATCTACTGGTACCTCCTGTAGGCTGTACTAAAGGTAGGTCATCTACTGGTACCTCCTCAAGGCTGTACTAAAGGTAGGTCATCTACTGGTACTTCCTGTAGGCTGTACTAAAGGTAGGTCATCTACTGGTACCTCCTATAGGCTGTACTAAAGGTAGGTCATTTACTGGTACCTCCTGTAGGCTGTACTAAAGGTAGGTCATCTACTGGTACCTCCTGTAGGCTGTACTAAAGGTAGGTCATTTACTGGTACCTCCTGTAGGCTGCACTAAAGGTAGGTCATCTACTGGTACCTCTTCAAGGCTGTACTAAAGGTAGGTCATCTACTGGTACCTCCTGTAGGCTGCACTAAAGGTAGGTCATCTACTGGTACCTCCTGTAGGCTGTACTAAAGGTAGGTCATCTACTGGTACCTCCTCAAGGCTGTACTAAAGGTAGGTCATCTACTGGTACCTCCTGTAGGCTGCACTAAAGGTAGGTCATCTACTGGTACCTCTTCAAGGCTGTACTAAAGGTAGGTCATCTACTGGTACCTCCTGTAGGCTGCACTAAAGGTAGGTCATCTACTGGTACCTCCTCAAGGCTGTACTAAAGGTAGGTCATTTACTGGTACCTCCTGTAGGCTGCACTAAAGGTAGGTCATCTACTGGTACCTCCTGTAGGCTGTACTAAAGGTAGGTCATCTACTGGTACCTCCTGTAGGCTGTACTAAAGGTAGGTCATCTACTGGTACCTCCTGTAGGCTGTACTAAAGGTAGGTCATCTACTGGTACCTCCTCAAGGCTGTACTAAAGGTAGGTCATCTACTGGTACCTCCTGTAGGCTGTACTAAAGGTAGGTCAGGTACCTCCTGTAGGCTGTACTAAAGGTAGGTCATCTACTGGTACCTCCTGTAGGCTGTACTAAAGGTAGGTCAGGTACCTCCTGTAGGCTGTACTAAAGGTAGGTCATCTACTGGTACCTCCTGTAGGCTGTACTAAAGGTAGGTCATCTACTGGTACCTCCTGTAGGCTGTACTAAAGGCAGGTCATCTACTGGTACCTCCTGTAGGCTGTACTAAAGGTAGGTCATCTACTGGTACCTCTTCAAGGCTGTACTAAAGGTAGGTCATCTACTGGTACCTCCTGTAGGCTGTACTAAAGGTAGGTCATCTACTGGTACCTCCTGTAGGCTGTACTAAAAGGTAGGTCATCTACTGGTACCTCCTGTAGGCTGCACTAAAGGTAGGTCATCTACTGGTACCTCTTCAAGGCTGTACTAAAGGTAGGTCATCTACTGGTACCTCCTGTAGGCTGTACTAAAGGTAGGTCATCTACTGGTACCTCCTGTAGGCTGTACTAAAGGTAGGTCATCTACTGGTACCTCCTGTAGGCTGTACTCAAGGTAGGTCATCTACTGGTACCTCCTGTAGGCTGTACTAAAGGTAGGTCATCTACTGGTACCTCCTGTAGGCTGTACTAAAGGTAGGTCATCTACTGGTACCTCTTCAAGGCTGTACTAAAGGTAGGTCATCTACTGGTACCTCCTGTAGGCTGTACTCAAGGTAGGTCATCTACTGGTACCTCCTGTAGGCTGTACTCAAGGTAGGTCATCTACTGGTACCTCCTGTAGGCTGTACTAAAGGTAGGTCATCTACTGGTACCTCCTGTAGGCTGTACTAAAGGTAGGTCATCTACTGGTACCTCCTGTAGGCTGTACTAAAAGGTAGGTCATCTACTGGTACCTCCTGTAGGCTGCACTAAAGGTAGGTCATCTACTGGTACCTCCTGTAGGCTGTACTCAAGGTAGGTCATCTACTGGTACCTCCTGTAGGCTGTACTAAAGGTAGGTCATCTACTGGTACCTCCTGTAGGCTGCACTAAAGGTAGGTCATCTACTGGTACCTCTTCAAGGCTGTACTAAAGGTAGGTCATCTACTGGTACCTCCTGTAGGCTGTACTAAAGGTAGGTCATCTACTGGTACCTCCTGTAGGCTGTACTAAAGGTAGGTCATCTACTGGTACCTCTTCAAGGCTGTACTAAAGGTAGGTCATCTACTGGTACCTCCTGTAGGCTGTACTCAAGGTAGGTCATCTACTGGTACCTCTTCAAGGCTGTACTAAAGGTAGGTCATCTACTAGTACCTCCTGTAAGCTGTACTAAAGGTAGTTCATCTACTGGTACCTCCTCAAGGCTGTACTAAAGGTAGGTCATCTACTGGTACCTCCTGTAGGCAGTACTAAAGGTAGGTCATCTACTGGTACCTCCTGTAGGCTGTACTAAAGGTAGGTCATCTACTGGTACCTCCTGTAGGCTGTACTAAAGGTAGGTCATCTATTGGTACCTCCTGTAGGCTGTACTAAAGGTAGGTCATCTACTGGTACCTCCTGTAGGCTGTACTAAAGGTAGGTCATCTACTGGTACCTCCTGTAGGCTGTTCTAAAGGTAGGTCATCTACTGGTACCTCCTCAAGGCTGTACTAAAGGTAGGTCATCTACTAGTACCTCCTCAAGGCTGTACTAAAGGTACCTGGTCATCTACTAGTACCTCCTCAAGGCTGTACTAAAGGTACCTGGTCAAATTTTATTTACAATTGTTTTTGTTTTTTTAAATCATGAGTTAAAATACCAGTAGGCAGCTTTAGAAGTTAACGTCGGTAAGACGTGGTGTGTGCTCTCGCTAACAATTGCGATAAATCTCAGAATCTCTGCAACTTTTTTTTCTATACTCTCTATAGGGCAAGACAAAAATTTCTAAAGATTTAGAAGTAGAATGGCAACCTAAATTCTGATAAATTCTATTGTCATCAAAAAGCTCTCCCTCATCAAGCAAGTTATATGAATATATAATTCTTATTCATACCAATGAACTTTGTTTTTTTTTATTCATTTTCATATATTTATTAATTTCAATTACCACTGATACAAGCCCAAATGAAGACCAATTCGGTCGAAATTGTAGGTTCACTATGATCAATTTAAACCTCATTGAAAAGCATTCTGGATTAAATTATTTGAATTAAATTTCTTTTTTGCTGCTTCTAGGCGCCTTGTGGTTTCTTTGACACGACTCCTATTGGTCGCATCCTGAACCGGTTCTCGTCAGACCTGTACTCGGTGGACGACTCGCTACCCTTCATCCTTAACATCCTCCTGGCCCAGACCTACTCCGTGGTCGGTACCATCGTCATCACGTGTTACGGACTACCATGGTTCGCGCTGCTCCTCCTGCCTCTCAGCATCATCTACTACTTCATACAGGTCTGTCTCTAAGGTGGAATCTTTTCAATGATTTCAAGATAGTAACATGTTTTAATTTTAAAACTTTTGAAATTTAGGTTTTCTAAATTTAATTTTTCAATTTATTTTTCAAATTTATTTTCCAATTATTACTTTATATGCTTTTTTAAAATTTTAATTTTGTGTTTCTAAAAAAAATAATGGCTGAAATATTTCAACATTTTGGCGATTTTTTTTCATTGCGTGTGGCTTTTTTTTTCTTAAAAGGGAAGCACAAATGTGGCCCATTTTACAGGATGAGCTCGGTCTCAACAGAGCTGATATATATTCAATTTTAAGTGGCCTGACAGGAAAAAGGATGACATCCCTTTCCCGCTCAACCCTGATATACATGTTGGCGGAATAGGATTCCTGTTATAGGTAAATCCTTTATTACATGAGATGATAGCTTATATTTCACTGCTATTTTCTCATGTGTAATTATAGAAATACTACAGACAGACATCACGGGAGATCAAACGGATAACGAGTGTGACGCTGTCCCCGATCTATGCCCACTTCTCTGAGACCATCACCGGCCTCACCACCGTACGGGCACTCAGACATGTCGACAGGTATGTACCCACACTCTTATACCTCAAAGTTACATTATATTATACATAGGATCATTCTTCATCAAGATGAAAACACAAAGGGACCTTAATATTTCTTTCATAGAAGCTCTGCCCTTGTGGCCTTTACCCGTATTCATACAGGTCCACTACGCATGTAATTATCCGCGATTTTTGTTGACTTAGAGTTCCTAAGAAACCAAGAGTCTTTTACGAGCACAAGAATTCTAGACCAAAATTAATTTGAAATAAACTTACTGAAAAAATCAAATTCTTGACTCCAAAACTTCGACAACTTTAAAATTGAAATGTTTTCCTATTAGCTCATCCCAAACAATAAATTGTGGGCTCATCCTAACCCGCTAAATCCTTGTTCTAAAGTATGCACTACAAAAATTAAATGTGCCTACAAAGACAATCATATAAAGACAGATATTAAAGGAAGCTTTATTATTGGCATAATCCCTACCACATGTACTTGACATGTGACTTGGCAATATAATATCATCAAACCTAAAAATAATCAAAAAAAAAATCATACTTGCAATTAGGTTCCGGTGTGACAACCGGCGCCACCTGGAGGAGAACCAGCGCGCCCAGTTTGCGGCTAACGCGGCCGGGCAGTGGCTCGGGCTGCGACTACAGATGTTGGGGGTCGCCATGGTTACATCAATAGCCTTCATAGCCGTCCTAGAGCACCACTTCCACACTGTGGACCCAGGTCAGTCGGATATTTAGTAATTGTAGGATCCAAAAAATAATAATTCAAAAGAATATAAAATGATAATTCAATATCCTACCGTATATTTAATAGATATAGCCATAATAATAACAAAAGAATAAAACCATCTATGGATTCTGACATGGATCAGCCAACATTTATGTTGCTGTGGGTTTAACGGGAAATGTTGTCAAGAGGGGAATATTGAAATATAAATTTTTCCTTGCTCCACTGTTTTAGTTACAAAATCCGTAGACAAAATAAAAAATAAAAAATTAAATTCCACTCTTATTAACTTATTCTTTTTTTTTTGGTGTGGCCCAAAATTGATAGTCGATGCCGCCTTAGTTCATCCCAATGTAACTGGTAGAAGATAATATCTATAAACTTATCTACTAAAAGTTATAAACAAATCTCACTTAATCTTTCCATGAAAATTTAGAAAAATCTTGCTTTCTTCCCATTGAATCTGGAAGCTGCATTACCTGTTCTTGTCACCTAGGTTTGATAGGCCTGGCTATCTCCTATGCACTGTCCATCACTTCACTGCTGAGCGGGGTCGTGACCTCTTTTGCCGAGACGGAGAAACAGATGGTTAGCGTAGAGCGCTGTGGGCAGTATATGAACGACATTCCCAGCGAGAGGCAGGACTCTCTCTTATGTGTGAGTATAGCCCTTACCTAGCACCCTATGTTAGATGGAACCATTAGCTTAGGTTTCTAAAAAGTTATTTTTCACAGAGTGAAAATAGGAAACATTTTGTTTAATTTTAAACAAGATTAATTTTTGAGCCCACTTGTAAGCTGAACCCACAACTTGAGAAAAAACTCTGGCTATATAAAATGGGTTAAAAATCGTTCCCCCCTTTGTTCTAATAATGTATCAAAATCGAACCTCGACTTTGGGAGAAACAATGGCTTACCGTAAAACCTTGTGTATAGGCCACGGCTTGTACACGAATCAGATCGCTAGTGTGGCTTATAGGATCGGCACAGAGTCAGGGTGCGCCTTATACGCGAGTTTTTGCTCCTATAGTACAGTATAAAAGTCACCAGAACCTGATCACTGGTGCAGCTTATAGGATCGGCCCAAATTTAGGGTGAGGCTTATACGCGAATTAGGCTTATACCCGAGGTTTTACGGTATATGATAAAAAATAGACAGTAAATGAAATAGGCTAGATTTGACTGTAATGACCAGTTTTGTGTGCTCCTCCCCAGATGCCCCCGTTCTGGCCCATGCAGGGGGCTATCAGCTTCCACCGGGTGTGTCTCCAGTACCGGGCAGGGCTCGCCCTCAGTCTCAGTAACGTGTCCTTCGAGACCCAACCCGCTGAGAAGATCGGGGTCGTTGGGAGGACAGGCTCGGGCAAGTCTAGCCTGCTGGCCGCTCTATTCCGCATGGTCGAGCTTAAAGATGGTTATATCTCCATAGACGGACTGAACTTGGCACATTTGGACCTACGTGAACTCAGGTATGTGAAATCTGTTAACTCTTCAAGGGATGCATAGTTCTTTAATGATATTTTAATGTAAACGTAGTTATTTTCTCAAATTTGCTAAACATACAATTTCTTGTGCATTTAATTTCGCGAATATTCGAATATAATGGTTGTATAACTATACTGGATAAATATTTGTGTTGTACATATTTTCGCGGATTTTCATTTGTGCGAAATTCACGAAAATATATACCATAAAACACCTCCTATAGGACGACCTCACTTATAAGCAGAACCCCCAATTTGATAATTCATCAAATTTATCATAAAGAAATTCGGCCTTTGTAAAAAAAAAGTTTAAAAATCGTTTTCTCTTTAATCTACCAATTTGAGAGAAAAATGGGCTTATAGAAACATAAAACGCAGAAGCAAATTCTCCTCGTCTTATAGGAGGGGTTTCACGTTACCGTAAAACCTACTGTAGTGTATAAGCCGCGGCTAGTATGCAAACCAGATCGCTGGTGTGGCTTATAGGATCGGCCCAGAGTCTGGGTGCGGCTTATACGCGGGTTTTTGCTACTATGGTACAGTACTAAAGTCACCATAAACAGATCGCTGTTGCAGCTTATAGGATCGGCACAAAGTGTAGGTGCGGCTAATACGCGAGGTAATACTGTAAAACCCCGGCTATAAGCCGAATCTTATTTGCTGTTTATTCACTCAGTCCAGAGCACAACAGCGGCCTATCTTTCCCATCTCTTACGTCAGCCTATTATATAACCTACACTGGGGCCCTGTACCTATCCTTTTCTCAGTGTCCCGGTCACCACAGACACTCTGGGTATCACAATACACATCCCAGCCTGGGACACTCTTGAGACCGTTGTGCCGCTCTCTGTTCTTATAAGCCGAATTTTCTTTATCAAACTCACTTTCGGCTCATAGGCGGGGTCAGCTTATAGGCGGAGTTTCACAGTAATAATAATGCTCTCCTCCGCAGATCCCGGATGGCGATCATCCCCCAGGACCCATTCCTGTACAGCGGTAGTGTCCGTGAGAACCTGGACCCCCGTGACCTGTACACGGACCCCCAGCTGTGGGCGCTGTTAGAGCGCTGTCACCTCGCCGACCCCGTCATGCGACTCGGGGGTCTGGACGCCGAGGTAGCCGAGCGGGGGCGCCACCTGTCTGTGGGACAGAGGCAGCTGCTGTGTCTCGCACGCGCCATGGTCACCAGAGCAAAGGTAATTTTTTCTTATTGAAATTTAAAGATATATTAGGCCACTCAATGAATGGTTTCTCATTACCACGCGCATAATAAAAATCGGGTTTTGATGAAAACTTTTTTTAAATATTTTCTTTAAATTTTTGATGAAAAATATGGTAAAAATTGACAAATATTAGCATATTTGGTATCAAATTGAAGCTAATACTGCCAGTAATGCAGTAAGATAGAAATAAATTTCTCCACATTTAAGCAATCAATAAGATCTTAACTACCAAAATGTGTATTTTGGTCAAGAAAAATTTTCCCTTTTATATTTTAGCCCGCGAGTTTTTTTAGTGGCCTTAAAAATATCAAAAAATAGATTTTTACATTTTTTTTATTTTTGAAATTTTGAAATCAAAATCTCTCCTGCGTTTTTGTGAGAATGTTACGGAACTAAAATGGGTGCAGCTTATACGCCTGTAAGTAAGTCCCGCATAGAAGCCACACCCTAAAGATTATAAGCAGCACCCCTAACTTCAGAGAAACCTATAAGCCAAACACAGGGTGTGATTATGGCGACATTGAGTATACTTCTAAAGACCCTTGTATAAACCGCATCCTATATATAGGCATGTTTGCTATCAAATAGAAGCATAGAGATAATAACATGTGCGTAGCACACAATGAACACTTGATATAGCTGAATGCTTCAACCCTTCTATATCATATTTATATTTACAATGCCAAACATGGACTGCTTATAATGGCCAAAGATGAACAGTGCTACATGAATAGCCTTTACATAGTCTAAGTGTATGTGCTCATAAAACATATGCTAAGTCAGTCTACCATTGTCTTGTATTGGAATCAACTGCTTTTTGCTTCAGTTACAAATGAAAACATTACAAGATTTATTTTTGTAATACTTTGTAATAAAAGAGTCTCGTTTAGAGCTCACTGAAACGGATACATGGGTAAAAATTGACACGGGTGACACAGCCCATTTAAAGATTGACACGGGCGACACTGCCCTTAAAAAATCGACAGACACAGAAAAATAGAGAAAATTGTGTCGAATAAAAATCGACGGCGACACAGCACCCAAGCTAAATAACGACATGGCGACATGGTCATAATTTTGGTCACATTTGTGTACAAGTCACCGCCTTAATGCGATAATTTCCGGTCGTATGTCAGTATGTGATTCTGTTTTCTCCCCAGGTGTTGTGTATAGACGAGGCTACAGCGAGTGTTGACCAGGAGACAGACGGCCTCATCCAGGCCACCATCCGCCGCGAGTTCGCGCACCACACCGTCATCACCATCGCACACCGCATACACACCATCCTCGACAACGACCGAGTCATCGTCATGAACAACGGCCGCATCGCCGAGTTCGACCCGCCGGGGGTCTTACTTGACAACCCCAGCTCCCTGTTTTATGGGCTCGTACACGGTCAGACTTAAAGTCTCACAGATGTCACTTTTACTACTTTTATAGGAATTCCTACTTTCTTTTGCTGGAATTTCTGTATTGAATTAAGCTTATTTCCTACAGAAAATTGACCAGACTCTTAAGATTTCCTACTTTCTGTCGACAAGGGAGTGGCATCTCTGAAGTCTAAATCTTACATAAATGTGTTCCAAACACTGTAACAGTATGATTTTCAGGGGATGAGGTCCCAATCATCTCACTAACACTTTTGCATTCCAGAATGGAGTTAATCCTTTAAGGGATGAATTATGCTTATCTCCTTTGTCGTCATGATGCATGATTGCAGCCCTGGGATTGGGAATGTATCAACCCTGTAAGGTCGGCGCGAGTCTTGAATGTAGCACTTGCGAGTTACTCACTAGCGCTGCATTCATGCATCATGGCCACAAAAGGTATCCATGTACTGCATCATGCGATCTTTAAAAGGTTCACCATAAATGTGTTGAATATACATGTGTAACGGACGAGGAAAAATAATTTGGAGAAAGCGGGACTCGAACCCACGACCCTCTGAGCCTCAGATCACATAACCTGCTGCTCTACCAACTGAGCTATTTCCCTACATTGGGGAAGGCGGACTACCCATGGTGGCTCCCTCCTGCGAGCTCGCCACCACCGACGCGGAGAGTCCGTTCCCCATCACATATAAAGCAGTACACAGTGTCTGCGGTAATAGTGTCACTGCACTTCAGTTCTCCGGCACAGGCGTCACTCTCCAGCAGATGTTTGGTCCTGACTAGATCAAGAACAGCGACCATTATCCAGTTGTTGATAAAGATGGCTTCCCCCTGACAGAGATAAGAATCAACGCCATTACACCATGTGGAGCTCAGGCCAATGCTGTGCCTCTTCATGGGTCCTCACAATTTTGCCCCTGTCGCCATGTCGAATTTTAGCAAAAGGGCCATGTCATCGTGTCGAATTTTAGGTATATAAGAACCAAGAGAAAAACCCCTGTGGGTCAAATTTTGTCCCTAATTTTCCCGTGTTCCTCGATTTTTAATATGGCCTAAAAGGGCAGTGTCGCTGTGTCGCCCGTGAAGATTTTTACCCATGTAGAGGCACAATGCTCATATTCCGGTGAGGGAGGGGGGGGGGGGCGGTTACAACCACTCGCATGATGGTAATACTTACTTGACACACTATCACATGTATTATCTTATTAAGCAAGGCGTTAACATTGATAATCAGGGTATTGGCATTTTTGAGCAATGCTATATCCTTATATATAGAAACATGGCCCTGGTTATTCAATAGAGCATTATCTAGTTCCATCAGTAACCATGGCATTATCGTCAGACTTGTGTTGCCATGGTATGTGATATACATCAGGGCTGAACACGCTGTCTCATTCCTGGTCATATTTATAAAGGGATAAAGTGTGAGTATCTCCCATACCCAAAACACATTTGATATGCTTTTATTGTACTATAGTGAAAAACAGTAATCTTGTTAATGTCTAAATGTGTAAATGAAAGTAAAAGTGAGTGTATAAATTGAAAAGGCATTTAATGGTCAACATGATATTGGCAGGGTCAGTAGGTGACCTATTTATGCTATTTGAGGAATGCAATGCTCTTGATGATAGCATTTAGTTTTATAACTTTGCTATGAATAACTACCGGTACTTTGTATTTGCATAAAAAGGCAAAAGGCCACCATGGGGTCGAAGGACTGTGCCATTTTGGGGTGTTCAGGCATTTATTGATTATACTGACACTGACATCATCTACCAATACTTCACAAGTGGTTGCCGGGTAGAGGACCTGTGATGTTAGTGATATGGTAGCGACTCAGTGTCTATTACATGCGCAGAAACAACGGTACTATGCTTAAGTACTAGAATAGCCATTCTCCACACCCCAATGGAAAAACTGGATCCCATTCCCCATCTGCCCCATAGTCCCAAACATAGTCCACTGTGACGTCATCAAAATAGCTATGAAACAAATCTTTAAGTGTATATTATTGTTGGGCGAAATTCATAATGGCGATACCACTTAGTATTTAGTAAATTATTTACTGTAAAACCTTGCTGTAAAAAAATACTAAATTGAACAACGGAAAACCATGAAATTAATACAGGTTCACTTAAAAGTGTCCTTGTCAGTGGTTATTGCACTTGTGGAGCCTGTGGACATCATGAAATACGACCCAGGCTCGGCTTGTACAATAAACACTGACTCAGTCACTTTAGCGTGCAGCTCTGTCTTGTCATTGTGGCATTGTACTACTTGGGGTCTATGGTATCCATTATAACGACAGACGCACACCAATCCGATATGCACCTGTCCTCGCGTATAGGCCGCAGCTAGTATACAAGTCAGATCGCCAGTGCGGCTTGTAGGATCAGGACAAAGTCAGGGTGCGGCTTATATGTGAGTTTTTAGATGTATACTACAGTATTAAAGTAGCCATAACCAGATGCCCTGTGAGGCTTATAGGATTAGGGGAGCAGCTTATATACAGCACTAGCGCATTAGGCTATGGGGGCCGCCATCTTGACTCAGAGCAATGCATTTTTGTTAGGCCCCCGACTCAAGAGTAATGCATTATGGGTAAATCTCTTATCAGTCCCTTTAGGTGTGAAATGAGGGGATCAACCTGATAAGGAGATAGGGGTTTAGCCCCCGACTACCTGAGGTACCGGGATGCACTAGTCCCGTATACACAAGATAGGGAGGTTTTAAGGTAATTGAGGACTAAACGTGTACACATGAACACAGTAAAATGGTAAAATGAACTTGAACAACGTATGTAAAACTCACTTGACTGTGGAATATAATATGGTGTTATGTTAATTAGTGCTACGTACTGTGGAATGGTGATGCAATTCGAAAGATATAGCAAGGCAAATGGTTAACAATTTGTGAACAAATCATTTTCATGAAGAGCATGTTCAAATAGATTGATGTAATCTCATTACATCCATTGCCATAGCTAGGTGCCATTGCCAAAATATAGCGTACATTTGCAGACTATAGGTATAATGGTCAACATAACGATAAACTAGTATCGATAATTACTCTAAAATGTTTTGAGATTAGAATAATTTATATATCTGTCCGCATTGTAAGAGAGTGGGCTGTATCTCACAAACTTAGGCTAATGTCAACGTCTCTGACCGGGTGCCATCTCTGACCGGCCTGAATAAAAACGGTTTATTTAAGGCAGATGATGATAAAAATGGGCAACTAATGACTAGTTTAAAGAGTCATAATATCCATTAACCTTTTCAGCCAAATTCTATCTACATCTGCCCTTAATAAACCGTTTCCATTCAGGCCGGTCAGAGATGGCACCCAGTCAGAGATGGCATACGGTCAGAGATGGCACCCGGTCAGAGACGAAAACATTGGCCCAAGTTCGTGAGACACAGCCAGTGTAGCACATTGCACCTGTGATATTGTCTCTAATGGTCGACTTGGTGATTATACAAGGGGGGGGGGGGGGGTAGTGGGTGGCTACGGTATAACAGTATTACTCACGGCATAGACATGTACCATTCTATATACAATGTACATGTATGTATGTATCTATGCCCCCAGTCACTAACGGTATATCACATGATACACACCTCAAATACACAATCTTTTGTGCAGTATTTTTGTTGCTTTCTGTTGTTGAATTATAAACTACGGTAATGAACACAAATGGAAGTCTTAAAAGTGATATTTCATGTATTGGTATTTACGCGGTTTTAAATTTGCTATTGTTATGTAACAGGGTTTTTGCTATGTTATGTTTTGAGACATTCATGGGTTGATACCCTTTAAGGACCGCATAACGCTGGTACTTTAGTGTGTTATGCCCTTTTCCAGCATGATGCGTGAATACGGCACTTGTGAGTAAATCTCCAGTGCTGCATTCATGTATTATGCCCATCCTTCGGGAATGTATCAAACGCCATAGGGGAAGCATGATGCTTGAATGCAGCACTTGGGAGTTACTCATCAGAGCTGCATTCATGCATAAATATGACGACTTGGGGTATAATGCACTAAAGCACTAGGCAGTTCTTAAAGGGTTAACTGTGAAAATAAAATACGCACATTTGTTTCCCCTGAAGATTGCACATAACACTAAGTTCCTGCAGAAGTGAATTCAGGGTGTTTGATAAGTTAGTGATGGTGAGATAAATATTATGAATTGATCTACTTGATAAAGTATTGACAACCATGCAATGTTAGTCTAGTTGTGGCAAGCTGACAAGGAACAAATACAGCTATTTTGTAACCTAAATAGAAAATATAAGACATTAATTTCGGTTTTGCTTGTTGCGACAATTCAGTGCAGCTATCAAATAGCCAGCTCTTACCTATATAGATTTGTGTACTAGTCCAAGTCCATGGCTTACAGGCTTTCAGTATTTAAAGCGATCCTTATTCATGTATGTAATATATCGGTATATTCCAAGTAATCATGTAATGGTGTCACCATAGATTGTATTTAATTCCAGAATTTATTTTTGTTTTGTCACATATAGGTGTTCTTAGAGCACAAAAAGAAATGGCATTGAAGTATTCAGTCAGACGTTTATGTACATTTTGATACTGTCATTCTGTGTTTGCCCCCCCCCCCCTTTATTTTAGTTTCCACTGTTATTTTATATCTTTATGTTATTTATCATATTCATAGGTATGTTACTAAATACTTTTGTATTCCATTGTTAGGGTGTACTTCAATCTGGCAGAAACATAAATAAAGAAGTGTATACGAGGTATTTTTACTGGCAGAAGATGAAATATTAATTGTTTTCTAGAGGATTTGATATACTATAAATGATATATTAGTTTAAAAATAAGAGATTTTTTAAACTATAAGCGTTGCAACAATCTTAGTAATATCTAGTCGCAGTATCTATGATGATCCAATATACCAATGTAACTACCTGGTAATAGTATTGTAATTCTAGCTGCAATTTGCCCCTGGCTTTGTAACTATAGAATGGTATTTGTGCCCGTACTCATATAAAACGTTTTATGAAATGAGACAGCTATAGTATAAGATGAGGTCACATGTTCAGTCTCAATTTAGCAAGGCGTGGCCACTAATAACTTGCCGTATGCCTTATGTGCAATATTTTTTGAGCTAATAATCAATATAGGAGTGTTTCATTCCCCATCATGTAACTATGTCACAAGCGTATGTATAACTGTCGGCTTATTGGTGTATCTGATGTATACATATAATGTATCAACATGCCTGTGATTGCAGAACTTTGAGAATAGTGTAGGGGTGGTATATTTTAATAAAGACTTGCAGTGTATGCTATTAATATGATGCTATGAGTATGTATCAGTATAACTAATAAAACAATGTTTTAGTTTGCATGTGATTTACATTTGTATCAGGTTGACTATTTTCTAACTTATATTTTGTTAAATCATGCCCTCTTCTGATATACAAGTCGATAGTTTAAAAGGGCATGGATGTATCAATTATAATTAAATATTTAAGATTATGTATTATTTTCAGGTGGTGCGGATGTTCAGTGGTTCAGTAGGCTACACTCTATAATTAAAGATGGCATATCAGCTAAATTTGGGCGACTTTTAACTAATGCTATATCACTATTGTATATCATGTTCTATACATATTCCCCAACTTATAAGGTGATTGGTAGTATCTAAACATATGAAATTAGCACAAGCAGTGCCATTATCTTTACTGTAGGTTGACACTATAACTCCCTATGTGTTTATACTGCATGGCTCAGTGCTTTCCCTATTACCTTAGTTCTCAGTATGCTCGCATAGGGGGGACACTGAGTCAGTGAGGTGAATAAGCAACGTTGTTTTCTATCTCAAATCATGCATTTATAGACAAATATATTTAACATTGAGTACTGCATATCAACTAAAATAATGACAAAACCTTTGACATTAAAATTATATTCATTTTGAAGAAAAGATTTGGGAAGTCCATTAGCTGATATACCATCTTTAAGGCAAATGTTTTCCTGGTTTTAAAGTATATGACTTGAGTTATAAGTAAATCATATCTATGGAGAAAAGGAAAGAAATTAAGGTCGAGTTTGAGAGTGTAGTGTGAAAATGTAGGCTACAGTCACTAATGCTCAGTCACTGTAGTGGAATTAAATTGTATGCAAATCACATCACTAAATATGCAGATTGATGGCGCTAATAAATCATGGATATGAATAATGTGATTATCTTGTTAAATTTTGATTCATTACAAGGGTTTAATATTTGTCTCTTCAATAAACATAGTATTAGCGGTGGGTACGGAGCAGAAAAGACCATGTTAAAGTTTTCCAATTCTTAATCTTAATTATAATTATATAATAGACACAACTAGAACGACCAAACTTTTGTTTTTATGGCTTTCATTTTACCATGTTGAAATTATAGCGATCACAACGTTTCGGCAGATGGTTGCCTTCATCAGGTGATCGTAATCTTAATTTTGGCAGCAGTTTTAGTGATAAGGTGGACAGGGTAAATACAATTATCCTTATCACCACAGTTTCCCCTTTGCTCAATATACTAGGGGATGATAATAGATAAATAGGTAGCAGCCATGCAAAGTCAGCAACAAGTCAATGGTAAAAGTCACTAATATTAATAACTGTCTGTCTTTCTTTTGATCAGTAATGAATGTGAGGAATTTGAATAAGATAGGCTTCTTTCTAATCATCATGATATCTCATTCACAACTGCTCTGTAGGTTGGTGTTCCTGTTCCAGGTCCAACCTGCAGGGATAAAAGTCTTCAAGTTTCCGCTGATTTCAAGTTTTTTATGTTGCCAAGACCTGTACTTGACTATAGAGGAACTTAATTCAGGGGCCTCAATTTGAACATTTCAAGTTGTTTTTTTTGAGATTGGTCACTTTCATCATTGAACCTGTTCCACAGAATGTTCTCCTGTTCTTGCTGTAGACACATCTATTCCCAACCTTAAGAGTTTTCGCTTCTTATTAGCATTTCCTCCCGGAGTCTGCCACGGTATTATCAGGGTCCCTCATATCTGTGCGTGTGCGAACTCTTGAATCTCTTGTACAGTGCATCATTTTGTAGCGCTTGTAATTTACGACCAGCCCCTGCAGAAGGCCCATCAATTGTAGAAGAACAATTCTGGACAAAGTTGAGTAACAGGTCAACCATATCAGCCAAACAGTAATAGTCCCAATACTGACCCCTGTGGGACGCCACATTCCACTTGTACAGGATATGGGTTCAGACCATTGAGGATTCTGATAGGTCTATACTAAAGTACTGTAATAGGCAGCGGAAAACAGGTCAGCCCCACGGGGAATCGAACCCTGGCCCCTCCGCTCTTGAGTTGAGAATGCTACCGCTACACCACAGGGCTAGCTGCTTCTGCACCGCTCTGCTACGGTACTTGAGCTACCACATGCGGGCAATGCACTCTCCACGCACGCTCCGGCTGCCCCGAGCGATACGTGCCCGCTACATTACTCAGGGTTGTGCCTGAGGCATCTCAGTGGCCTCCTTCTGCTGTAACAGGTCCACAGCTCCCCCCTCCTGTTGTAGCCCCATGGTACACTCCTTCCAGATACTGAGGACATCCCTAGAGGACATCCGGTGTACAGCGGTCACCCGCGGGAGGCAATGGTACTCAGGTTTTTCCGCTATCTGGTGCGGGAACTGCATACTCTCCTGATACTGGAGGTGGTAGTTGAGCACCTTCATACACATCCCCATGTAGACGTCCTCTAAGAAGATGGAGCGGACCTGTTCTGATACGGCTACTATGTCCCGCGCCACGTGGACAGGCATGACATACCCGGACCCGTCGCAGTAGGGTGGGAAGCGGGTGTAGGGGTACTGCCAGTAGGGCACGTACCACTTACTGGTTGGGGTCCTGGAGGCTATACCCTTCCAGTGGACTTTGCCCAGCATGAATTTTCTTGTTGATTTCTGCCTGGCTAGGATGTTAAGTAGGTTTGTGACGTTGACGTAGTTGTCGTCGTCTACTTTGTAAACATATTCCGCCTGTTTGCAAAAGGTGGAAGCCCAGTGCAACCCGACTAGTGTTTTCACGGTTAGATTCCTGTAGGAATCCACAAAATCATAGCAGACAATGTCATTGTACTGACGGCTCTCATCCTGTAAGTTTTTATCGCTCAGCTGTCCGCGGGAACCAAACAGAAACACATGACGTATAATCGGTGATGTGTTCTTCTTGGTGACGGACACCCATGTGGCTCTCAATACGTCACGTCTGTCACGGTTCTGTGCCGTGCTGGGAATCACCATCAGAAGCTGCAGACGACCAGCTTCAGCCCCAGAGCAGACATCGAGCGGGTTGATGAGGGCCGCTTTGTCGGACCATAAAGAGGTGTCTATGGCTGAGGGTGTAGGGGTGGTGGGGCCCTCTGGTGGTGGTGGTAGTGGGTTCTCCTGTACTGGAGGTAGGTTGGCCTTATTGCCCACCAGGCGGCGCTCCAGGCGCCATATGTGGTGTACGTAGGCTAGCAGCAGGAGCACACCAAAGGTGGCGTTTAATGCTGCCACACGCATGGCTAAGCAGTCTCAGGCCCCGACTCTATAATAGTAGAGTCTGGGCAAACTCATATAAAAACTTGTTTCACCAACTTTTCCTCAGGAGTTGACCAATCAAATCCTGTACACCAATTCCTGTGCACAGCCTGACAGGAAGTAACAATCTAAATATAGCAGTTCCACCAGTTCCATTTGGAGCCCTTGTGGTGGAAAAAGGCACTGGGTGAGCGAGTCTGATGGCTAACTGAATCTCTCAGTATTTGGCGAGACCGACAAAGGGACAACAAATTAATTCAATTATATTCCAGGGGGTTATTAACTAAATGTAGCACTCTCAGTGAGAAGGGGTTATAAAAGACTTGGGGTCAGCCATAACAGGCCAGGAGTCATTTACATGTCACAGATATCCACTCAAACATCTGGGAATAGCATCCTGAGTGTCAAGTTGAGAAAGGATCAATACCTCCCAGTTGTCCAAAGCTGTGTTCATGTGTCTGATGTTATCCCTGGACAAAGGGTCTGCCATCAAATTCCTCTTACACCTTATGGTGGTAAAATGATGCTGTCAGTCAGACCTTAGACCACAGCCTCCTGTTATGGCGATACAGCCTATGTAGTTGTTTCCAGCTTTCTATATTCATCTCAAGTACCTGGAAAGATGAACAATAGTTTAACAAATAATGTAATCTACTTTCAATCAATGACAACATAAAATGTAAAGTTGAAATGGCTTGTCCTTAAGTGGCTGTTACCTATTGAGGCACATGGTCAAGGATTGGCCATATGTTGTGCATATGGTATTCAGAATTTAATCCCATAATGGTGTGTTTATTTGTCACCAATAGGGGGCTGATGAGTTTGGGGGGTGGGGGGGGGGGGGTATTCCACACCAGGTGACAGCACAAGCAAATTATGAGACATTTATGACAAGATTGTAATTGCGGTTGTTATCATGCTTAAAGGTAACCTTTTTTAATATTGGATAAGATATGGGGTGTAACTTAATGTATGTATGTATCCACGTAGCAAGATCTTTTTGTAAAGATGGATCAACCTATTCCAATGAGGTTTTCTGAATGGGACACCTTTTTTGTGTTTTTGAAAAGTTCATATATCAAAGACAGACTCAAGTCTCTGTATGGCGACTTCTACATGACAATTATTGTTATGTAGACAAACTGATCACTAATAAACTAATCACTAATAAATGACTATTGTAAATTCCTGCGTATAACCCGTGTATACTAGAACCAAACCTCTAGTGTGGGTTATACAATATTCTCAGGTTTAAGGGCGGGTAAGACAAGGGCTTTTGAAAGTATAATACAATACTAAAATCACAATTTTCAAGCCCCAGGTAGAGGTTATAGGATTCTCTCAAAGTTGAGGTGTGGGTTATATGTGAGATGTGGGTACACACAGGAATTTATAATAGCCTAAAAGGTTCAGGTCACCAGGACAATGCTAACTTTTAGCTAAGCGTTAGTAGCAAAACGCTAAGATAGGATTGGAACTCTGGACACATGTTTTTCACTAATGGTTGTACAAAAGTTAGTAAAACTGACTAACATTTAACTAACAATTGAGATTAAATATTTTCAGTTTTTGCAAGGGAATTTCTACATTCAACTAGTTGAAAGCCACGATTACCAGGTGAATGGTTGTACAATATATATCCTTGACTATAGGAATCTATGGCCACTCAGACATCTAATAACGATGATAAACCTGGGTAAAATTATAAGAACTTGCATAAATATGTGTATTTTGGGCATTGTAGTCCGTGTATAGGGATGTGAATTAAGTGGAAATTTAAGAATTGAGTAATATTGATTTTTGCCAGGAGGTGTCTTTTGTGTACTCCCCCACATTTGTCTTTAATTCACAATTAATGATGAAGATGATTTTAACTAAATATATTTTACATATGTACTCTACCAAAGTAAAATGTCCTTACTTTTTTTAGCCTGCTTAATTGTGCCTCTATAAATCTACTTCCAAGAACAGCCCTGACAGATGTACAAATAGTAACATTTACATCATCAACATACTAAATGAATGTACAATCTTAACTTCCATTATTAACGTCTAAAAAAGAAAATAACTTCTTACCTGAGTAGGGTCCAATCGTGCACTGCCAATGCGGATTCTATATATACAGAGAGAACACTGAACTGGTATACAACAACAAGGAATAGTCCCTACTACGTACCTCATTCAGGGAGTGGTCATTTCATATCCACATCATTAATCCTCATCCAAACCCCCTACCCCTATGTATTATCACCTAAGAATTTTTAATTCTTCTATTTATACAACAAAGCAAAAAGAACGTGTGTTAATATATAAAATTGATGTTACTCTTAAGGAATGATTCTCATGTTCTTATATTCCGACTGAGGAGATTGTTGATAACTGCATTTGTTTGTAGAATATTCTGTTCAATATAATAAATGTTTAAAATGAAAATGGAAAGAAATTTCTGTAACAACAGGGGGTAGTCGGTTTTTTAATCAACCCTCGACAGCATTAAAGTTTATCAGGGCCGACCCCTTTTTGATACTACAGTAATACACCAACTTCTTTTGCTAAAAAAGGGGTGATTTTTTTTTGGCCCCTGCCTCAAGAGGCATGGGTCTCCAGATTTCTGACTGTGTCGCCGTGTCGATTTTTAGCAAGAGGGCCGTGTCGCCGTGTCGATTTTTATCTCATACATTCTACTCCTTTTGCCTGTGTCCGTCGATTTTTAAACCCCCCGTGTCGCACGTGTCGATTTTAACAACCCCCGTGTCGACGTGTCGCACATGTCGATTTTTACCCATGTATAGTCACAGAGGAGTCAGAATAATCTTTGGTTCTGCCCTCAAGGGGTCCAACCTCTCACCCCCTCACTGTCACCCCCCTATGTTGTTAAATAATGACCACTCCCTTAGTACCAGTAGGGGCCTGGCACCCCATGGGCCTTGGCTATTCTGGTTTCAGACCAGATTTAGCAGTGGGCGTCAGGTTGGGCAGTGGGGGGCATCTTCTGACCCATTTCCACTGAATTTGTCACATGCTGTGTTGAGATTCATAATCCATTAGTCAGTACTTGAGCCGTACTTGAGGAGTACCCAAAGGTCACAGCGTAGTCCAGTCCTGGGAATGTTGTAACTGGCAAGTGCATCAGCACTGTTAACTGTAGTAGCTACACTTATTAGTGGGGGCATTTGGTAAAAATTGTCATACAAGGCAATACATAATATTGTCAGGGAGTAGGTAAAGGAGACTCTGAGAAGCAAAAATCCAGAAGAAAATAAATCATCTCTGTAAGCAGCAAGAGCAGTTTGAAGGTTGGAATTCGGTGCCATTTTGAGCCCGTAGATGCCTAGTACATTCTAGTATAGCCAGTGGCACCACTTAATTAGGTTGACTATGAGTAGGGCAGTCAGAACAGTAGGGTCTAAGGAGAATGGCTTCAAAGGAAATCTAGATGCATGATAGACAACCACCTTAACTCCCATCCATCTTCATGATTGGAAAGGTGGCTCTATGGTTAGTATAATAGGCTCCCCCTGTAGGGTTACGATAGAGCTAACTCCAGGGGCGGCGGAAGATGGATAGAGTTGGGGGGCCCAGCTCCCATGACCTGAGGGGTCTTGATTGGAGGCTGCTAAAAATGGGGGTTTCTGGGGTCAGGGAATACAATGGTGTTACCTCTGAGGAGATAGATGGCAGCCATCTTGGATTTTAATGAGATCATCATTAGAGAAGCTACTAGATAGCTGATTTCCCTTATCAATTCCTCTCTATCATAACACATTCATTATTCTGCCAACTGAGCTGATGAAAGAAATAACCTGAGTACTTATATTACCTTTGATAGTGTTCTAGACATGGTAGCTATCTTGAATGTCCCAGGATTACACTATACTGGGTAGCAATGGGTGGCAGCAGCAGCCTCTTAGCTGGCCGACATTGCAAAGAATAGTTTATGGACACCATGTATAGAGGGCAAGTTACTGTTCAAAATGACAGTGGCTATGATCAATTCATTTAAATGCCTTTCAGAGTGAGGCATCCAGCATCAAAATGTAGACAGGAAACAAGATATATATGCGTAACTGATGTATAAGTCTCTATTTTGGTTGTATCACAATCTTGGCAATATCTGATGCCCTTGCTTTTAATTAGAATTGGTATCTGTTTTAAGCTTCTAATTATTCATTCCAAGATGGAGATTGAGCTAGAGGAGGGATGATCATAGCCTTGACTGTTCTATATATAGCTAAAATACTGATTTATGCATTGTGCTCTTAGCACTGAGGGAAATAAGGAAACAGTAGAAAGTTATAATGCCCAATAGGCGGGTGAAGGTGTACGGGGTTTGAGAGGATATACAGCTGCTGAGGTCCAATGTGCCGCATGATGCACAATTCTTTATTTTGGTATTGCAAACATATTACAGGTCTGAATTATTCATTATTAATTGGGGTATGTGAATCTGATATCAACGCGCTCTAAGGTTTAGAGCAAGCTCCAGTGCGTTGCGGCAATTCCAATTGTTATTTATAATTATGACCTGAGCGGACTGATATGTATAGCATTGTCACCGCACTTCACTGGCTACATCGGCAGGTGGTACACGGCTCAATGAGCCTATAATTATAACCTGAGTAGACCGATATGTATAAGATCGTCATAGCACCTCACTGGCTACCTGGGCAGGTGGTACATGGCTCAGTGAGCCTATAATTGGATATATTGGACTGCAGGTCGTTCCAATACAGGGGACCAAATAAATCCACTACATCTAACAGAGCTCATCACACAAATGTTCCTAAAAATTATTTCACTACAAAATTACATTTCCTAAATTCATGTATAATAATTACAATACCAAATTGAATAAAATAAGACTTGAACAATATTCAATAATCGAATTTCCTGCTCTTGGAGCAATACATATATTAGATATAAGCAACCTGCAGTATATAAAATATCTATTTCCGGTCACTGTTTCAGCATTGTGATTTGTATTCAGATCGATTTCAGTACTTAAGCATTACAAGTCATCTACCTGACATAAATTGCATTGCTGAAGCAACACAAATAAAGTACTTGATTCCACTAATATTGAAAATTGAAGTGTCCAATAGTGTGTTCTGTTGCTACTGTGCCCCATCTGCGTACAGGAAATAGTTAAGGGAGTGTTCATTCATTAACTACATGGGGTGGGTCGATTTTGGAGAGGGGCATAAAAGATTCAAAATTGACTGCAACACAGGGGTCTAAAGATTACCTATAGGGGTAAAGACTACACTGAAAGTGAGCTGTATGATCTATCTGGTGTACCAAGACTGCCCAGAAGGAGGCATGAGCTGATGTTGAGTCACATGTACAAATTGTCCAGAAGGGACAAGTGGCTTGACAAGGTGATGGGCAGAGCAGGGCTGAGGTCTGAAAGCAAAATGAAGTTCAAGGTACCTAGGACAAGGAGTGGTGGCTACACTAAGTCACCTCATTACAGAGGGGCTCATGCCTGCGATTTGTTGGGGGATTAGTATCAGTTGAGCAAGGATGAATATACCTTTAAACAGCATATTGCAACAGTTGCTGACCTGAACACTCCAAGCTGAATCCCCGTGGTGATCCTAACCAATGAATGATATTAACAAGTGTGGTAGGGTATGTGCGTGACCTAATTGAATTGCAAGAACTGATAACATATCAGCGGAAGGAAGTTGTAGTGACTTCATTCAGAGGGGTGCAGTGTGGGATCAAGGAGGACATTGTAACTCAAATTTTGGTGGGAATGGCACTCTAATTACAATGACCTTCACAGATACAGAGGTGTGTGGGGTCTGTCCAAGTCAAGGTAAGTGTCAGGTTGACAGGACCCAGGGATAATCCAAGGCACTTCATGTGCCAGGTGAGAGATTGCCATTTGAGAGTGAGGGCAATGCCAAGTTTGTTTTCTTATGGCTTTACCACAAAGCCCCAAAGGATGGATAGAGGAATAGATATTACTTACCCCAGAACTAGATTACGCAATGGAAGAAAAGTAGGCTGATGGAAGGAGCCCAGTTTAGCACTTCTATCTCCTTCTGGAGAAGACTGAATAGTGTCTGACTACAGCAGGGCTATGGCCGGCTATTTTTGACCCCTAGTGCCCCTAGAGAAAAAACATTGTAAAACCCATATGTAGATGTTGGGAAATTACTATTATCCATACCTCGCCCCCTCTGCTAGCAGCCAAAAGCTGTTTACCTACCCTAGGTAGAGTGGGTAAGGTCTGACTGCCAAAGGTGTCACCTGAAACTACCTCCCTTCGTATAGGGGTGGGGGAAAAAGGTGTCACAGCTAAAGGTGCTACCTGGAGCTACTTACCATGGGTGGGGGCTGTAGGGAGGTGTGACCCTCAAAAGGAACTAGGGGAGGGGTTATTCTATATCAATTTCCAAAATCCAAAATTCCTCCCATTACCCACACCTAGACTTTGGGGGAATCCGCACTGGGGAAAGGATTGCTGGCTTTTGGGTTTGATCTTAGACCTCCAGATACAGAAGGGGTGATAATGAATATTGTGCAAATATAGTGCACTCAGTACTCGGTATAGTGCAACCCTGGGATATTCAAGATGGCTACCATGTCTAGAACCATATCAAGGGTAATATAAGTGCTCAGGTTATTTCTTTCATCAGCTCAGTTGGCAGAATAATGAATATATTATGATAGAGAGGAATTAAGGGAAATCAGCTAATTTGTAGGTTCTCTAATGATGATCTCATTAAAATCCAAGATGGCTGCCATCTATCTCCTCAGAGGTAACACCATTGTATTCCCTGACCCCAGAAATGTTTATTTAGCATTTGGAATCATGATTCTAAGTTGATTAGAAGCGGAGATAAATGATTTAGAAATATTCAGTGGCAGCCATCTTGAAATATGGCTGCAATAATTGCTAAAGTCTATATCTGCTATAACCCTATATTTATAAATGTTTTTCATGGCCTACGGGATGTGTGTGCCAGGTTTAAGACTTTTTCCTCCAGGAAATCTTGTGTTTCTATCATCTGGTATTTTGTGAGTGAAATTAAGCATATATCTTCAGTTTTGCATAAATTATGCTAATTAAGCCTTAATGAAAAATTATGAAGGGATGCAATTTTGACCTTCAGCCATATCTAAGGGTATTTTATCATTTCTATAAGATTTGGACCAATTTGACAGTACTTTTGCTTATTGTTCCTGCTAATTGGCCTACCTCATTAGAATATGCTAATTACGGGCCTTAATATGGAAAGTTCGCAACGGCCCCAGGCAGATTTGGATTGTCTGGAAAAAACTGCATATTAAAGAATGACCCCTCAAAAATATCTCTCTCATTTGGGTGAGTCACTTATCTAAAATGACCTGTACCAGGGAAACTTTTGAAATTTGACCCTTGAGTAGTGCATTCAGAGTTGTTTTGAAATATATCATATGATCCTCAGAAAATTTGGGAAATTTTGGGGATTTTACCTTGAGATTGGTGTGTTCTAGGGCATTCTGAGCCTACAATGCCAAAAAGTTGGGGGGGGGGGCTGGGGCCCCAGCCCCCCCACCTGTTCCGCCGCCACTGACTCCCGGGCTGAAGCTGTTCGTCTGCAGCTGATGGTCATTCCCAGCACGGCACAGAACCATGGCTGACGTGACATATTGAGAGCCACATGGGTGTCTGTGACTTGATCACCAATAATATGTCATTTATTTCTGTACGGATCATGCAGGTGGAAAACTAATGAAGTCCAACAGGAAGAGAGTACTGTCTGTTATGATTTTTTGGATTCCTACAGGAATCTAACAGTGAAAACACTAGTGGGGTTGAACAGGGCTGCCACCTGACTTTGTTTAGTAAGTAGATGAATACTATTACATCAACATCACAAAAACATGGCTGCTTGGCTATAATTATAGCCAAGCGGAAATCAATGGGAAAATTCATGCTAGGCAAAGTCCTGTCAAGAGTCAAGCCTCCATGTCCTCCACCAGTAAATGGTGAACGCATCGAGAAACAGAAATCAGTCTGACCCTTGAAACAACACACTTTCTAGGGTCAGGCATAATATTAAGAGAGTCAGGTAATGCTGGATTCACCTTTTATAGTCCAGCTTTCTCAGATGCTGGACTCTCTTCCCTGAGTGATGCTGGACGCTTGGAGCCTTAATTGAAAGAGAAGCTCCAAGAGCCAAGCATTGTCAAGGAGAGTCCAGCATACAGACAGTAGTGGAATGCTGGCCTCACTGAGGAGAGTCCAGAGTCAGATCCGGGGGGGGGGGGGGTCCTGGGGGTCTGCGCCCCCTTTTTGACCTGCCGTGAGTTGTTTTTGGTGCTAAACTACCACCTCCAGTTGCAGTAGAGTATGCATCTCATATATGCCTATACTGATAATACCCTGATGAAAAGAGGAATCATCAGTGATGTTATTGAGATTGAGAATTGTTTCATAGCTTTAGTTTGGAGATGAAAGTTCTATAATTTATCCCATCCCTCTACTTTGGAAAACCTCTTCTGCATGAAGTATGTACATAGCATAACTAAGAATACTTGAATATAGCGTTGAGTCACCTGTACAGCATTTAAGAAAAAGTTTCCTGCATCTATAAGTATGTATCAGAAAGATTTTTAAAAAAAAGGTTAACGCACATTTGTATGAACACAATTAATAAGAAAATAAAAAATCTACTCCGATTTAGCTCCTAGCCCATTTTTCGTGCACATGGACAATGTGCTGTGTCGTGTCGTGACGTGCCATGAATGCTGCCCATCCTTACGTCATGCACCAGCTACCAACTACCATACATGTATTCCGCATTAGCGAGATGATCACTGTACAGCGCCATCTTGTCTGGTACCAGTGCTCTTTCCTCTGCTAAGTATAACAGCCAGCTGATCAGCTGAAGCTGGTTCCTGTCAAGTCCGAAATGTGATGCCTTAGGGGTCATAAACTTTCCAATTATAGGCTCCTATTTTGTGTCCTTATGTCATCTGTTCAGATTGGGGGAGTGGTTAGGACTCTGGCCTACCAATCAATGCATCATGGGTTCAAATCCATGTCAATTCTATTTTTGACCCACCAGAAATACATTTAAAATTGTGTGTGAACAAAATAGCCTATACATGTACATGGGTTTGAACTCATGACCCATTGGTTGGTAGGCCAGAGTCCTAACCACTCCCCCAATATGGACAGATGACATAAGGACCCACAACAGGGGGCTTTAACTGAAAGGCTTATGACCCCTGAAAACTCCGATTTTGGACACGTGAGGAACTAGCTTCAGCTAAAGGTCTCACAAGGTAGAATTACTGCATCCTGCTAGTGCGGAATACTGTTGTACTAACCGTACTACCCAGTGGGCACAGAATTCAGTTCAATGTTGAATCAATGTTGAATCAACATTGATAACGCTCAATCAATGTTGATCCAATGTTCTGTGCCCATTGGGTAGTGTACCGTTACTCTCGTTCCCAAATCCTTCTGAAGGAAGGCTCTGGTAATAGCCACTTTGACCTTGAACTTGGATTTTTCTGGGGTTGGGGAGTCCCTGGGGTTAGTTTTGAACCAGCGAACAGGAACCAGAAAGTATGATGGTAAAACTACCATCATACATTCTGGTTCTTGTCCACTGGCTCCAACCTACCAGCAAGAATTGCCCAAGCCCAGCAAAATCCAAGTTCAAGGTCATGTGGCTGTTACCAGAGCCTTCCTTCAGAAGGATTTGGGAACAAGAGTAGTGTTCTTTGTATTCAAACGGTCACGATGACTTACTCTGCCTGCCAAAAAAAGCTATACACCCTCTTATGGTGGCAGTTCACGCAGCAACTCTCGCTATCTCACAGCTCATTGAACCATGTTCACAGGGGGTTTCCCTCTCTGTGATGTCTATTTCAATCTCGACTTTTGCCTCTCCTTTTCATTCAAACAAGTAAACTAGCTGAGAAAACTTAAATTTAAATAAAATTCACAAAGGAAGAAACCCCTGGGGACTTCTCACAATAGGCTCTTTTCATGTGAAATGGCAAGCTTTGAATGACGTTTATATTATGTCATTAATGGACATTTACATGACGTGGTATATTGAATAGTAAGAATGACACTTGACAAGTGTATACATACATATCTAGCAACCTTTATTTTGTATCTCCTAAGTGACCATAATCAACTATTTGTCTGATTGATCCTCTAAAGCATCACACATTACATAGCTATATGCATCTTCACTCCAGTCTATATAAGCTAGTACATTTTGTATAGGAAAGAGACACATCATGGGATGAATTAACAGCTGAACAATATCCAAAGTCTAGGGTTGCATCTACTCCAGCAAGCCAATACATTACTCCAGTCGGACTCCCTGGCTGATAATTATACAGGGATGGGGAGTTGTAGTGATAGATGTCAGTTATGCCCTTATACATGTATGCCAATACTGAATTTATATTCTAATTGGTCACTTCATTCTGCCACTTCTGAAATGAACATGCAACATACATTTTCAAAATTCTCATTAGGATCTTTAGTTATGTCGTTGTTGTATTCCCATCTATTTAATACAGACTATTTCATCAAGGTCCATTTTGATCCTGGAGTCGGTTAAATCACATACATAATGAAAATTATCCACCAAAATTCCACTCTATCTTAACCATAAGGCTCTGACATGAAGTGAAAACATGTAGTCTAATATTGTACAGAGGTAATTATAACACAATAAATAAATAAAGTAAGGGGAGGTGGTATGTGTGTTCTTGGGGGGGGGGGGGGTATTTGGCGATTTCATGTGCTGTACAATACATTAGGGTATTCGCAGGGGGAGGGGATGTCCGATCACCACTTGGAGCATATTGCATATTTCACTGTACTGGGGTATCTATCTTCTTCCAGTCTGGCGCCTTTTACATATATTTGCCACTGGGTTAAGAACAAGACCCCTCGGACAGAGCCTCTGTGGGAGTGTGGATTGGGTGGTTGGTGTGGGGATGGGGGTTGGGGTGGATGTTGGAGTTGGTGTGAGGGTGGGGGTTGGGGTGGATGTTGGAGTTGGTGTGAGGGTGGGGGTTGGGGTGGATGTTGGAGTTGGTGTGAGGGTGGGGGTTGGGGTGGATGTTGGAGTTGGTGTGAGGGTGGGGGTTGGGGTGGATGTTGGAGTTGGTGTGAGGGTGGGGGTTGGGGTGGATGTTGGAGTTGGTGTGAGGGTGGGGGTTGGGGTGGATGTTGGGGTTGGTGTGAGGGTGGGGGTTGGGGTGGATGTTGGGGGTGGTGTGGGGTGGATGTTAGGGTGGATGTTGGGGTTGGTTTGGGCGGGGTTGGTGTGGATGTTGGGGTTGGTGTGAGGGTGGGTGTTGGGGTGGATTAGGGCGTCTAAGGCCAATCACATTCACCTTTCATTGGGTTAAACACCAGACCTCCAGGAGGACAGGGTCTGGTTATGATGGTTCCTTGTACACATTGTAAGTATGTCGAGGTATCCCTGGCATTGCTGTAACGTGCGCCTGTTTCTGTGCATGTGTCCCCGGCCCTGAAACCAAGTTTGTACGTTCAATTACTTTCTGTTTTCAACCTAATGTTTATATTTCACATATGTAAATATATTTGGTTATTATCCTTTTGATTTTGCTGAATATAGAAGTTGGTGAGAACAAAATTGTTATAATCTTAATTTTAAGATTATTTAAGATTATTTACAGAAGGCTGAAGATCTTAAGTATGTATGATTGACATAAGGTGCCTCCACTGGGCCATAGCATAGGAGAGCCGTGACAGGTACGTATACATTGCATTTATTTCTGAATATATCGAGAGCTCTGCCCCCGAACCCCCATTCCTTTTTTACCCTTATATATTTTGCTGTGTAGTTGGAAATGTTAATGTATATGTAATACATTGTATGTGCATGTGTGTATATGTACTTACTGTCTTTGTCCATTTGCAGGCGTTGGTGTGGTGGTAGGGACTGTTGTGGACTGAGGGGTTGTGGTGGTGCAGACCTTCCTTATTGGATCAAACACAAGACCTCTAAAGCAGGGCCTCCGTTTGAGTTTTCCGTCTACACATGTTAAATAAGTTGAGACATCCTTGGGATTTACGTGAAGTACGTCATATGTCGTACACGGATCTTCGGCCCTGAAATGAAGTTGACACATTCATTAACTTTCCGTCTCCATCTTACCGTTTACATTTCACAGTGCTAGTATATATATATATATATATATATATATATATATATATATATATATATATATATGTATATATATATATATATATATGTATATATATATATATATATATATATATATATATATATATATATATATATATATATATGGGTGGGGGTCCAGAAAATGTCCATTTCCAGTGAAAAACAATAATATTTCTGAATTGCCCAAAGTGTTGTAGCAGATTTGTCTGTATATAGAGGAGGCAATGAACTATCACATTCCCAAATTTTGTGATACTAGGATTCTTACTTTTTTTTCTATGTAAGTTTGAAAAATACAATAACTAATGACACAAAATTGTGTTACGTTCACCAGATATTATCATAAACATGAGAATAGTGAAAAAATATGATGACATATTTTGGTTATGAACTTATTTCACTGAATTAGGGCAAAAATGTGTCATTTCCTACCGTGTAAGAGGGTGCTGTACACTTTTTCTCTATTTTTAATTCCCCTTTGTGATAGTTTGATAGCTAGAGTCAATTGAGGGCCAGTTGGTTTCTGTGTTAATTGAACCTATAATCTTTATAAATAGAAAAAAGTACTAACATGGAAGAGTATTAAACTAGCTGTGAAACCCAGATGAAAGTATACAAAGTGCTCTAACATATCTGAAGATATTTTGTATTTTCTGCCATTCTATTGTGTTTATTTTACTATTCAGAGGTGTTCAGTGGGATCTAGTGAACGTAACATAGCAGAAAAATAGAGGAATTATAATGAAATATTAGTCAATAATAGCATTGTTTTCAGTTGGTTGTGGTATAATACCTATGCAAAAAAAAGTCACAGCATGTCCCAGATATTTAATATAAAATAAAATAAGACAATTAGACCAAAATTCTGTTGTTTTCAATATATCTGGTGAACGTAACATCTAGTGAACGTAACACAAAAATTAAATAGTTTCTAGAATGAAATATGTTTATGATAAAATGATGGAAACAGGTCAGTGTCATTTGTAATGCTCAGATATACATGGACAATTTGTGTTACGGCTATATTTTAATTATTTATGCATATTTCTGACTTTTTCATATATCTGGTGAACGTAACATTTCATAAAATAAAGGACATGTTGTTTTGATAGTTCTTAATATTATATAAATCATGCATTCATCCACATACATCCTTGCTGATAGGTTTGTCAAACAGACATACATGCGGCCTATCAAAAGAAATTAACAAAAAAGGACATATTTGGTGACAATTTACTGTCTCCGTGGAACCAAACATAATTCTAGTGAACGTAACATAATTCTAGTGAACGTAACATAATTCTAGTGGACGTAACATAATTCTAGTGAACGTAACATAAATTGATATCTTAATTTACAAAGACAAAGACATTGCACCTAGTTAAGATTCTTATTGTATATGGTGCATGTACTATGTAGGCACCACATGGATATTTCCCTTCCTCCTTAGAGGGCATTTAGGCTGATATTATTCAAATTGTTTAAATAAATCTAGTGAACGTAACATCAATCTGGTGAACGTAACATCCAGTGAAAACAATTGTTTTTGCTTGTTAAATGTAGAATAGAAAAAATCTATCGATATGGGAGTGTAGAGCTCACACATACGCTTATCCAATGCAGGTAATATGTAATTTTATGCAGTATTTGTATAATTAATCACCTTTTCAAGAAATTTGGCTTAAACAGGTCACTTTTAATTCCTTCTTTGGGCTCTAATTTCACCAAGAAAATGATCAATTGTCTTAATTTTTATCATTCTGCCCAAGAGTATAGGTGTCCGGGATATGCCTAATGGCACAAAACACCCATCTAGTGTAATATTTTTCCAACAAATTCAAGTGTTTAAAAAGATATATGAGATTATGAGAATAATTGCTATTTTTGTAATTTAAACAAATATTTAAAAAAAAAATAAATTAAATACTGAAATAAAAGGTGTTATGAAGAAGTATCATTTGTATGCAACACATATGAAGCAAAAAGTGTAAACCTAATATCATTAGGAGAAAATTTCCGTTAAAATCAGATTTTTTCCAGGGGACATCGCTTTTTGGTCTTTTTTTCCCTGAAAAGTAGCTAAAATCTGAAAAAATCATGAAATTATAATTAATATGCATATTTTTTCTATTAGTACTCATTGGGCTTTTTGCAATTATGTAGTTATCCCAATACATTCTCTTCATTTAAAATGATTATTTTTTAGAAATAACTCAATTTGTGAAATGGACATTTTCTGGACCCCCACCCATATATATATATATATATATGAGATATTTCAACCATTACTCCACAAAGTGAATGTCCATTTTAAATGTACAGTAAAGGCAGGCTTACTCTCTCTGTCTATTTGTAGGCGTTGATGTAGTGGTAGGAGTTGATGTGGGAGAGGGAGAGGGAGTGGGAGAGGGGGTAGGAGTGGCAGTGGGAGAGGGAGAGGGGGTAGGAGTGGCAGTGGGAGTGGGAGAGGGAGAGGGGGTAGGAGTGGCAGTGGGAGAGGGGGTAGGAGTGGCAGTGGGAGAGGGAGAGGGGGTAGGAGTGGCAGTGGGAGAGGGAGAGGGGGTAGGAGTGGCAGTGGGAGTGGGAGAGGGAGAGGGGGTAGGAGTGGCAGTGGGAGAGGGAGTGGGAGAGGGGGTAGGAGTGGCAGTGGGAGAGGGAGAGGGAGAGGGGGTAGGAGTGGCAGTGGGAGAGGGAGAGGGAGAGGGGGTAGGAGTGGCAGTGGGAGAGGGGGTAGGAGTGGCAGTGGGAGAGGGGGTAAGAGTGGCAGTGGGAGAGGGGGTAGGAGTGGCAGTGGGAGAGGGAGAGGGGGTAGGAGTGGGAGAGGGAGAGGGAGAGGGGGTAGGAGTGGCAGTGGGAGAGGGGGTAGGAGTGGCAGTGGGAGAGGGAGAGGGGGTAGGAGTGGCAGTGGGAGAGGGAGAGGGGGTAGGAGTGGCAGAGGGAGTGGGAGAGGGGGTAGGAGTGGCAGTGGGAGTGGGAGTGGGAGAAGGAGAGGGGGTAGGAGTGGCAGTGGGAGAGGGAGTGGGAGAAGGAGAGGGGGTAGGAGTGGCAGTGGGAGAGGGAGAGGGGGTAGGAGTGGCAGTGGGAGAGGCAGTGGGAGAGGGGGTAGGAGTGGCAGTGGGAGAGGCAGTGGGAGAGGGAGAGGGGGTAGGAGTGGCAGTGGGAGAGGGAGAGGGGGTAGGAGTGGCAGTGGGAGAGGGAGAGGGGGTAGGAGTGGCAGTGGGAGAGGGAGAGGGGGTAGGAGTGGGAGAGGGAGAGGGAGAGGGGGTAGGAGTGGCAGTGGGAGAGGGAGAGGGGGTAGGAGTGGCAGTGGGAGAGGGAGAGGGAGTAGGAGTGGCAGTGGGAGAGGGAGAGGGGGTAGGAGTGGCAGTGGGAGAGGGAGAGGGGGTAGGAGTGGCAGTGGGAGAGGGAATGGGAGAGGGGGTAGGAGTGGCAGTGGGAGTGGGAGTGGGAGAAGGAGAGGGGGTAGGAGTGGCAGTGGGAGAGGGAGTGGGAGAAGGAGTGGGGGTAGGAGTGGCAGTGGGAGAGGGAGTGGGAGAGGGGGTAGGAGTGGCAGTGGGAGAGGGAGAGGGGGTAGGAGTGGGAGAGGGAGTGGGAGAGGGAGAGGGGGTAGGAGTGGCAGTGGGAGAGGGAGAGGGGGTAGGAGTGGGAGAGGGAGTGGGAGAGGGAGAGGGGGTAGGAGTGGCAGTGGGAGAGGGAGAGGGGGTAGGAGTGGCAGTGGGAGAGGGAGAGGGGGTAGGAGTGGGAGAGGGAGTGGGAGAGGGAGAGGGGGTAGGAGTGGCAGTGGGAGAGGGAGAGGGGGTAGGAGTGGCAGTGGGAGAGGGAGTAGGAGTGTACGTGGGAGAGGGCGTGGGAGAAGGAATGGGGGCGGGTAATACGACTGGAGTGTTGAGGGTACGGAGTAACGGGTATGTTTTTCTAGCAGGCCCACATGTCTGACCACTGAAGTCATCTGTTGTTAGGTTCCACACCATCCAACCACCAAGTCCCTCATCACGAAGCCACAATAACTACAGAGAGACAAAAGACACCAAATATCATAACTACAGATAGATGAAAGGGCTTATGCAGGAAGGTCCCCTGTAAACATAACTACGTAGTGCAGACGTAAATCTACGTTCATGGGGGAGGGAGGAGGGTATGAACTGCATGATTTTACAAGGTTTAGGACTGTCAAAGCATTAAGGTTTATTCATGCGCTACAAACATTTAAGTCTGATTTATGTTTTTCTACCTCATTCCAACAAAGATGAAAGTAATAAATTAACGGTTTCTACCTCATTCAGACGTAACTATTATAAAGTATGACTATAAAAGTAACTATAAAAGTAACTATTGATAAAGTGCAGTCTTTGCAAAAACTTTTTCATCCCACAGGACATTCGGTCCTGCAGATTTTCAATGTTGCAGGACCGGCTACGTTTTTGAAGGACCGGATAGTCACATATCTGACAACTTAGGCATTTTAAGTATAAAATATTTTTGTCCATTGAAAATACATTTGTTTTGTAATCATCTATGGCTAAATCAGGATGAATATGTAGTTCTCCACAGTATATTGACAAACATATTTCAGGTTTAGAGACCCAACTTAATCATTTTAGTCCAACATGTGACTGGACATTCGGTCCCGCTACACTTGTCAATCTGCTGGACCGGTTGCATTTTAGGAGGACATTACCACTGTCCTGCAAGTTTTCGCAAAGACTGCTTAAAGTGTATGGTTAAATTAAAAATTCTCCTGTATCGATCTGAATCTGAATTTCAGAGGCAGAGGTTTGGATAAGGACTGCGCCTATATGTAGCAGGATTTATAATCAATTAAATTAAAGCAAATTAATTAATCATTATATATCAGTGAAATTTACCTTTATCCATAAAGAAAGTCCATCTTCATATGTTGTCAATTCGCCATTGTCATAGATATAGGGTTCCCGACTTTCATTTGAATACGTCCGGTTGGTGATTCTTGTTTGCATACCTTGACATATCTGAACACATAAAGGTAGAACATGTAAAACAGCCCATATCACACTGTCCTGGGTCATGTGTGATGTAAATCACATGTTAAATCACATGCCTGAGGGTAATAGGGTCAGAAAACATTCAGCATTTCTCTAATCTTTCTTATAACTTTATTCTTTTCAGAAAACATAAGTAAATTCTTGAGTCCCCGACAAGCAACTAGTTGTAAGAAAAATAATTGGGAATGATTATTATTGAACTAAAGAGAACAAAGGTTTTAGATTATTCTTCAGAATACTTTCTTAAAACTGGGAGTTTGTAATTTGTATGCAGATCGAGATAATTATACTTTAGGGAGTGTTCATTTATTAGTTACAGGGGGGGGAGTAGTGGGTTTGGGGGGGGCGCAAAAATCTCCGACCCCTCCTGAGGGGGAGGCGTAAGAATTTCAGGCCCCTCTTGAGGGGGGGGGGCGTAAAAGATTTAGCCCCCTTTTAGCCAAAAAAGCCCGTGCTTTACTATAAGGGGGGTGGGCAAAAAGTTCTGGGTCATGTGTGATGTAAATCACATGTTAAATCACATGCCTGAGGGTAATAGGGTCAGAAAACATTCAGAATTTCTCTAATCTTTCTTATAACTTTATTCTTTTCAGAAAACATAAGTAAATTCTTGAGTCCCCGACAAACAACTAGTTGTAAGAAAAATAATTGGGAATGATTATTATTGAACTAAAGAGAACAAAGGTTTTAGATTATTCTTCAGAATACTTTCTTAAAACTGGGAGTTTGTAATTTGTATGCAGATCGAGATAATTATACTTTAGGGAGTGTTCATTTATTAGTTACAGGGGGGGGAGTAGTGGGTTTGGGGGGGGGGCGCAAAAATCTCCGACCCCTTCTGAGGGGGAGGCGTAAGAATTTCCGGCCCCTCTTGAGGGGGGGGGGGCGTAAAAGATTTAGCCCCCTTTTAGCCAAAAAAGCCCGTGCTTTACCTTAAGGGGGGTGGGCAAAAAGTTTTCACCGCCTTTGCCGAGGGAGGGGGGCGCAAAATGTAGTACACGCTCTCGAGATGGGGGGGGGGCGTAAAAAATTTTGCGCCTCTGCGCGAAATCTCACCACCCCCCTGTAATCAATAAATGAACACTCCCTTAAATATTTTGAAAAAAAAGTATACGTAAATAAGGCTTTGACCGTTTTTCACGACATAGGAAAGTGCCTGGCCGTTTAATGCCTTACCTGTGTGAAGGGTACGATGGCCCCTGGACCAGCCACGGGACCACTACCTGAGGTGTCTATGGTTGTCCGACATCCAAAGGTGGCCACGCCCACCACCAGTTTACTGCGCGGCACACCGCCGGTTGTCCACTCAGACACTACATTTTTCTGTTAAGCCAAAAAAAGGAGGTATGTTTCAGGTAACATAGTCTGAAAATCTAGGTAGGGTAGGTCGGATTTTAAAAAAATAGTTTTTTTTTACTTTGGCCTGAAAAGTAGCTAAAAAATAAACTCGAAAACTTCAGAGCTGACTCGCTGACAACAGCGTTGACTCGTGGACTATCAAATCGACTCTGAAATAGCCAAAGAATTACTAACTTTTTTGTTATAAAGAGAGGAATGTACCTTTTATATAGGCCAGTTAAAGATGGTCTGTGAGCTAATTTGTGAGTTTACTTTTACATAATTAATCATTGTTCATAATGTCCATATAAATATTATGTGTGTAGAATTCATTCTGATATCTATTAATCCATGAATTATAGAGCAAAATCATGGTCAGGATAGGTCAGGGGACCCGTCTCTATTACCGAGAAGGGTGGCCTAATCTTTATTTTTATACATGTTTTAGTTATATAATTATCAGAATAATTTCGTAAGCTACACACATTTGTATGTACACTGTATATAATAAAATAACGCATTTTTGTTAGCTGGGGTAGTTCCTAATTCAATTATTACATCCGTGCAATTTGCGTGTTTATTGCAAATTGCACAGACTTGTCAAAAAAGGTTTTAAATGCAATGATATATATATCTATACTATGTGCAGATATTTATACTACCGTGTATGACGTAATAAGGCCTAGGGCACTTTTTTTGAATATGTTTATTGACCAAAATCCCATGTAGAAAAACATGTTCTACCGAATTAGTCAGATAAATATTTGCACAATATTACAGATTCTCTATAACATGGAGTAATGGTCTTTTTCATTTGTCTAGTGCACTTCATAGAATTTCATCAAATACTGTGTCAATACAATTGTTACTGCACTTCACAAGATTAGGAATCTTCCATTTGTGTTTACCACTAGACTGTTATCAGTCTCATAGTCATTTCAAGTCCACTCAGGCCGCCCGCAAAAAAATCGTTTTACTGGCATTTTAGTACTTAAAGGCGCAGATCTCGGTACCCCTCCAGCAACAGTCGGAGTAGAGTCGGGACAGGTACTCAGCCCTATATATAGAGGCGCTGGGGGTTTAAGAGTGTAGTTCTGAATTGGCACAGCACCTATACTAAGAGGAAGTAAGCACAGTGTCGTCTTTCTGCTTGGATGAAAGTAAGACCCCTTTTTGCTGTTGTTCAGGCACGGCAAAAATACCAATGTTAGGCCACTAAAAAAAGGTTGTTTCTCACCGCAAGCATCATCAATTTTTCAATTCAATTTGCAAGGTTTTTATTCTGCTGATCTCAAAAAACATAAAAGTATGAATACAATTACATTTGATTCCATTGGATAACAGAAGAGGTTGATACTTATAATGATAACACCATTTAATTAGCATTTTTGGTAACAGCACCTCCATTCCATTGTTTAATGATGATGACTACCAGATAGCCTATCATTGTGATATTACTGGGGGAGGGGGAGGGGAGGGGGGATGAGTGATGAAGTGATACCTAGTTCGTATAAAAAGCATGTAAGTGTAGTCAGGCTGGTTGGATGTATGATATACCTGTGATCAATATTCAGATACATGTGCTTTTCCATTCAGATGGATACAATGTATTACAGTGAGTACTTTATGGCTGAGGTTACTGGTGTTTTCACAGATAGAACATCATTGTATAAAATGAGATGACAGATACTTATGCATACAATACAGTGCCAGGATTACTGATACTAAACAAAGACTTTATAAGTATTATTTTAATTGCCCACCAAGTTGAATAAATTCAACGAAAAGTTCATTTGTAGTAGGTTTATCACTGGGCTTTGTAATGAAGAGTTGTCTGTAGTGATGCAATTTACAGATTTGTGAATTGAAGATGGTAATTCCAGTTCTCCTTGAAGTGCTTTAGGATACTACTCTTTAATTTCCTTTTAAAAATAAAGTTGTTTTCAGAAATTCTTATTTCGGGTTTAATATTATTCCAGGTGTTATATGCATCAACAGGAGGAGACAATTGTACTCGTCGTGTATGTGAGGTGTACATCTTGATTAACGGACCATCTGCTGCTCTAGTCACTCTATTACAGATCAAATCTAATGACTTTAACATTATTAACCTGTAACATAATATACCTTGCAGATACTGCCTTCTCAGGTCAATAGGAAGAATGTTTACCTCTAGATGAATATTCTTGACAGAAATGGACAGTGGGTCCTTTATATTTAGACTGACCCTTATACCAATATTTTGTAGGATTTGCAGCTTCTTTTGCTCAGAATAGCTTATACCAGACAAGAATACACTACTGTTATCAATGTATGGTAATAACATAGTTTTAAGCAATAGTACAGCAGTGTCTTTATCCATGTGACCCCTAAAATGTCTTAGCAACCATATTTTATGATTTACAGAACTAATTGTTTTTGACAGCTGACTTTTAAAACTCATATTGTTGTCCATAATAATTCCAAGATATTTATAATTCTCTACTTCCTCTAACTCCACACCTTTAACATATACAGGGGGTAGGACTACATTTTGTTCATATGTATATAACATTGTTTTAGTCTTCTTTGCATTAATGGTGAGCTGATTTTCGTCACACCAGGAAACGAGGCTATTCAGGTCTTTTTGTAAACAGTCTGCAATATCATGCAAGTCATTACCAGAGATAAATAGTACAGTGTCATCTGCATACTGAAGACACTTACAAGACATTGCCAGGTTTGATAAGTCATTAACATATAATATAAATAATATTGGGCCCAGGATAGATCCTTGGGGGACACCATATGATACATTCTCCCACTCAGAAGAGACTCCATTTGCATTTGTTTTTTGCACTCTATTTTCCAAGTAGCTCTTATACCAGCTAGTGACACTTTCACTAAAACCATATTTAGGCAACTTCTTTAGTAGTTTATCATGACTTATAGTGTCAAATGCCTTCTTATAGTCAATGTAGACAGCACCTGTGTACTTTCCATCATTTAATGATCTAAAAATATTATTATTCAACTCTAACACAGCATCCTGAGTGCTTCTATTCTTCCTAAAACCACTTTGGTTTGGCGTTAAAAGCGAATGACCTTCCAGAAATGAGTAAGATTGTTTATGAATGAATTTTTCCAAAATCTTTCCTGTTATTGGCAACAAAGAAATTGGCCTTAAGTCACTAACATCCCCAGGATTTTTTACTTTGGGAATAGGACAGATCTTAGCCTCTTTCCATTTTTTGGGAAAAAACCCAGTTGCAATAGACAAGTTTAACAGATGCAAGAATTCTTCCTTCCTCCCAATCAGGAATTCTTTGAGCACTCTAGCAGAAATGTTTTCTAAACCAGATGATTTGTTTACATCTATTTGTCCTAACTCCTTCTCTAGATCCTCTAATATAATATCATTAAAGGTTAAAGTGTCTTCCGGAGATACTATGACTGGTGGATCATATCCCATTGGGGCATCAATTTTATCAGCTAGCTTTTTACCAACATTTGCAAAAAAGGAATTTATGTGATTAGCAACATCTTCTGATGGGATTTCTGAACCCTGTTCATCCTTCAGATTAAAGCAACCACCTTTCATCGCATTAGGTAACATGTCCTTAATTGCTGCCCAGAACCTTTTTGGATCCTTGGCATTTACCTCCAATTGATTTTTGATATAATAACGTTTGGCTTGTTTTGATTTCACATTAGATCTGTTTTTTAGAGCCTTGGCTACTATAATATCCTCAATCTTCTTCGTCTGAATGGCCTTTTTTAGAGCTGCATCTCTGTCATGAAAAAGCCTTAGAAGCTCAGCAGTTACCCATTGGGATTTCTGCTTTTTGAAAAAGCGCTTTTTAACTGGACATTTCCTATCCAAGTATTCTAATAGCCTTCCAAATAGAATATCCCATGCTTCATCCGGATCATTACAGGCAAAAAAGGTGTTCCAGTCCAGCTCATTAAGACAACCTAACATGTCTTCCGTACTATAGTCCTTGTATGACCTGCCCATGAATTCAATACTCTTTTTCTTTGTTTTTGTCTTCTTTCTAACCACATATACTGGTACGTGATCACTTACATTCACACAGAGTAGACCTGTTTGATATACTTCATTGGAGTTTGAAAAAATTAAGTCAATGACCCTATCAGAATACAGTGGCCTGGTTGGGTGTTTAATATATTGCTTGAATCCATTGGCAATTTCTAATAAAATTAACTTGTTTCTTTCTGGAGAGTTTACCTTATAATCAATGTTGACATCTCCTCCTAAGAAAATATCTTTATCTCGCTTTCCTACCGATAGTCTTTTCAGGGCTTTAGACACATACTTGCTAAATTCATTAACGTCACCAGAGGGAGGTCTATATGTATTGACTACAAATATTTTCCTAGTATAAGGCAAGCTGATTTTTGCAACCATTCACTCATGAAAATCATTATTTGGGGAAAACGTGTTTTTTTTTATGGAAGATATGTTAGAATTGGAAAAATATTGGCTAATTTGGTATCAAATTAAAGTTTATGCTGTCAGTAGTGCAGAAATAACTTGTGTTCTAACAACGTTCGCTGATCGATAAACTCTGAATTACTGAAATGTGAAAATTGATCAGTAAAAATCCAAATTTCCCTCTGTATCCTGCCTCGAGTACAAAAAAATAAAATAAAATAAAAAACGCCCTCGTCATATTTTTCACTGCTTGGTGATGAGAAACAACTCTTTCTTTTGACTGGCCCAAAGCACACACTCACCATACGCTGCAGTGAAGACGCCTCTTTTGTTTTAGATTGGATACATTCGTCCCATCCGTGTGTTCTTAACGTCACAAAGTCCACCGCACTGAGTCATCAAACAGATTAACATAGCTTTATTCATATTGCAGGAGTTAAAAAGTGTCTTAAACTTTAAAGGGCTAATTGTTTGAGATCAGAGAAATTGGTGGGTTTTCGCGTTACGATTTATTTTGATTCAGGATATGGGTATAGACCCCTAAAATCGACATGGCGACATGGGCATTTCTTAAAATCGACATGGCGACATGGGCATTTCTTAAAATCGACATGGGACATGGCCAGTTAAGTGACATGTGACATGGGCATTTCTTAAAATCGACATGTGACATGGGGCTTAGTGACATGGAAAAAGAATCTCATATAGAATGAGGTAGGCTACCAAACCCTTTCCTCAAATTTGGTCCCTGTGGGTTTTAAGATTCAAAATTTTTCCTGGGGCCCAGACCCCCATTTATAACTCTCTATATGCCCCTAAATTATTTTCCTTAGTGACACTAGTGACATGTTTTTTTCCTTAATGACATGTGACATCCCCCCCCCCAGGATGGGTCTGTCTTCAGCAAAAGGGTACACATGGATGGCCCACTGTTGTAAATGAAAGTGGTCAGCCACCTTTTCACTGACGAGGGGTAAGATTTGCAGGTTTGAAGGACAGTTCATACACTCCTGTGGCTGGGAAAACCCCTGTCACATCAATGTGGGGTGTAAAGATGAGAGATGAGACGTCAGTTGTAGTACTTGGTATTTTTTATCAATAATAATATTAATGGCAGAGTACCAGCCACTAGGGCTCAGTATCGTGAGATGGTTGCGGATGTTTACTAGGTGATTACTGATTTCCCTCCAACTGACCGGGGCTTAAATACAAGTGCCCAGAAACATATGTAACAGTGGTTTTCATTGGGTAATATTGGTTTGACATTTGATTGGATAATTATATATTCATAGCTTTAACATGGAGGCACACTGGACTGCAGGTGGGGGAGCCGGCGTCCAGTGCATTATGGGAAATGGATTATGTAATAGTAGACTCAGCAGGGATGCATTCATGTATCATGATTACAAAGGTCATACCTTAGTTTAGCATTCCGTTGCCCTTAAATGGTTAATCAGGGCGGATTTAGGGGGGGGTTGGCGTAGCCTGCGTGCGCCCCCTATCTTTCTGTACATTTTAATGTGACAACTTCCAATACCCCCAGTACATTGCCTATTTCACGCCTCCCCTCCCCTTTCCCAAAATCCTGGATCCGCCCTGTTATTAATAATGGAAATTCACCGACACCTACCTTGCGACCCCAGTGACATTATAGAGAGTAGAATCTGGCCTAGCATCAAAGACCAACGTAAGGCCACGTGGGGCGAAAACCTCACGGAAAACCTGGAATATATCAACAACCATAACAGTTCAAATGTAAAACACTGGTGATTAATCTAGTAAGTATTATTTTACCTCCATACGCCCAACGTAGGTTATTTTATTACAGCCAGGTTAGTCAATACTGACCCACCTTAGTCTTTCCATTTCTCCAAGTTTTAGGGCTAGTCTTTTGGTGAAGGCATTAGTCAATTTTTTCTTTTGCCTTAGTCATTTTTGAATATTAGATTGATTATTTGTATGTTTGGCATAGCTTTAAGAATTCCACCTGGAATGGCGTACTCCACAACCGCCTGTGTGCGTCCAATTTCCAAAGTGTTATATAATATATCATATATAATTATGATTGAAATTGAGAACTTCTGCAGAAAACTGAATTTTAGATGTCACCAGCAGCTCCGCTGCCGGAGATATTGGCGCTGGAAAATCGTGGAGACAGCGTTCGTCTGACCTACTATACTGCATGGTGGGAATGCCTTAGCATATCGCAAATAGGGTCGGAGTGACGTAATATTTTCAATCTCCAACTCTGAGTCCAAGGTAGAACTTATGATTAGGCCAGCTAGGGGCGCGGTGCATCGTTGGGTAGCGACCTGATTTACTGGTATGTGTAACAAAGGTATTTTCCAACATAGCTAAACAGCATAGAACAGCTTTTAATTCACTGGGACTTGGCCCAATCCCCAGGTAGATTCGTCCAAAGAATAGTGGAAATCAGAAGCTATAGGGCTCCTAGGGGTTAGGCCAACCCCCGGTGCTTCATTTGGTTGTCACTAGATGGGCATGCCCGGGATAACTCTCCTAGGTGCGCGGACAAGCGTTTACAGCGCAATCTTAATACAGAATTAAGATAGTCTAAATCATCTTAAAATTAGTCTTAAGCCTCCTTAACACAGAATTAAGATTGTCTTAATTAAGATTGTCTCAATTATCTTAGAATTAGTCTTAATCTTATCTTAACCTATCTTAATCCTATCTTAAACTACACAGTCCATTGTAGGATAGGCTAGTCGACTAGTATGTAAAGGGGGGCTCTGCCTCCCAACCCCCGTTTTTTCGTTTTTTTCTTTCTGGGTAGATTAAGACATTTTAAGATGTAAGATTAAGATGTAAGATTAAGATTGCACCTGGGAGAGCTATCCCATATTTGCACTAGATGGGGCCTAAGTCAGGATAGTGATTGCTTCATTCTGTATTACCCTGAAGACATGTGAATAGCATCGGCCCTCAGTAACTAGGCCTACTCACTGAAGGGCTAAGTCCTGGGAGCCACTTCAGACAGAAGCAATAGTCATTATAGTGGCCTGGCCTGCCCTGTGATGTCACAACCCCCGGTAAGCTGCTCCACCTAGTGGTCAAGGGCCTGTACTGAAGGTTCTCAACTTAGCACAGGTGGTGCTGCTATCAACGGCCAGGTGCCCTATAGAGATATATGGTTATATTATGTATAAGCTTACCTCGACGAATCTTGTGAATCTGTGTGTGTTACTACTTGGCACCCCGTCCCAGGTGAGACTAACCCCCTGTAGACCACGGTACCTTGAGATATACCTCATCATAAATGTGGCATTCTTGTAGAAGAAACTTGGGTCATCAAGGTACGGCGACACGTCTATCCCAACAAGTATGTTTGTCATAGATTCTTTTCCACGAACATGTTCCTCCAAATCTCTCCTAGAATATAGGAATATATAGAGATAATTACACACATGTATACATTAAAATGAAAGAGGTGTGTTTCCGGTTACCCGACCCTACCTAGCAAACAGGGCCGAACCTAGAAAGTTGTCTACGAGTCGGCGCTGAAGTTTGCAAGTTAATTTTTAACTACCTTTCAGGCCAAAGTTTTCTTAAAGTGGCAACAGACTCAAACAAGTGTTCCTTTGTGTTAATCCTTTATATTTATCAATTCATATTGTGATAGGGGGCCTAAAATGGCTTTTCTCTACACCATGCAAATTAATGTAAACAAACCCCTATGCATCGCCATTTCACTGACGTAACAGGGCCGTGAATATGGCCAAGGGTTATCTAATTGGATAGCAAAATACAGTGAAATCTCGTCATAAGAAGGACTGGTGTAAGAATTAAAAAAACTGTTATAAGAAACACGTTTCCAAAATTGCCTATTATCTCTATATAAATTTAGTATTAGCTATAAGAAACAGTGTTTATAAGGAACAAATTTGCCTTGCCAAAAGGCCCTTTTTATAACGAGATTTCATTGTACTGGGTTGCTTAGTTAAATGAATGGTGCTACTTTAGTCCATAAAACAGCATAAAAAAATTGGATATCTTCATAATTTATTGTTAACATTTCGACATGTTAGTTCCCCTTCTACGGATGGACCGGTGCATGTACTACTTTTAATTAACATATATAAATCCTTATAGCGCCTTACCCTTTTCCTTCTAACATTCTTTCCAAATATGGTCTTCTCTCTATTTGTGCCCTGAAGTACACTATGTGGGTGCATAGACTGGGGTCAATGTCAGCCACTTGTAGTCCCGCTATATTGTGTTGTGAGTAATACAATAAGTCACTTGTGTGGAAGTAACATACATGTTTTTCTGCTTGGGTTTCTGCTGAATAGAAAGTGAAGAAAAGGGTTAAAATGAAATTGGTCTTGAAAAAGAAAAGTCGAAATAAGATTAAATTGCATAAGATTAAGACATGTAATTGGTATCGATATACTTAAGGAGTATATTATGGTTTTGAAGCGAATATAAATAATCAGAAATGTCAATTCAGTTTGACTGTATATTATGGTCAATTCTCACGAAATGAGACCATATAGAAAGAACCATACATGGTATACATACTTATTACCATATTCGACGTAAAATGCGCCCTCCTCCTAAATAAGTACCCTCCCCTTTTTTGGGGCATTTCTAGACCAGAACAAAGGCTCGAATTTCCCGATTCTGGGGACATTTAAACTCTTAGGTACTCAAAACACCATGAAACTACGTTTATAAACTCCCATGGCGCTTATTATGTCGAATACGGCAAGTTTAGATATTCATTTTGAAAATAAACATAAGATTTTAACTCGAATAGTCGTTTAATTGCATAAATAGTGTATTTTGAAAGTAATACCTTCAGAAATTCTCAAATGAAATGTGGTTTCTGTCTGTGTGACACTGTTTCGTGAGAATTGATCATTGGTTCTCAACAATACATTTAGTCAAGCATGATAAAAGTAATAAAACCACTTTAAACTGAGTTGAAGGAAAAAGCTATTAGGCCATTCAAAAAAGTTGTTTCTCATCACAAACTGATCACCAAGCAGTGAAAAATATGACGAGGACGTTTTAATTTATTTATTTTTTACTTCGGGCTTAGATACATAGGGAAATTTGGACCTTTTGCGACTGCATTATTGACAGTAAAAGCTTTAATTTTATTTGCCCATATATTTTCCATATTTTTCATCAAAAATATCAAAAACTAAAGTCATGATTTTTATTTAAAAAAATTGAGTGGCCTACGTGCATCAATCCTCCAAGGGGTAGGGAATCATTCCCGCATGTGTTATTTCATGCATATCGTAAATTCTCGCGTAGAAGCCGCGGCTTACACGAGGGTCAAAATCACAGTGCGGCTTATGGCATTGTCCTAGGGTCTAGATGCGGCTTGTATGAGGGTTTTAACTAGTATAATATAGTACTAAAGTAGAAATTTTCAGACCTAAGGGGCGGCTTAAAAGATTGTCCAAAGTCAGGGGTGCGGCTTATACGAAGCTTATGCGTATACACGAGAATTTATGGTAGTAGCGCACTTGCCTTTTTTGCCCAAAGTAGGTGTTTATTTTACCACCCTCCACCTTCCAATAGGCTTAAAATCCCCAACCCCCTGTTGTTAGAAAATGACCACTCACTTAGGGAGTGGTCATTTCTTAAGAACATGGAGGGGGGGGGGGGTCGTGCGTGTGGGCCCTTTGAAGCATAGTAACGCGTGGGCTTTTTGGCCCAAAACAGGTTAAATATTTTGCCCCCCCAAGAGGGGTCCAAATTTTGTACACACCCCCCCCCCCTGGCCAAGGAGTCCAAATAGTTTTGCCCCCCCCCCCGCCCTGTTGATGGAAAATGAGTATTCCCTTACCTGGTAAACCGCAGACAGCTACCAACAAACAGCACAGTTTCCACACCACTGGAGACAGCTCCATGTCTCCTTATAACAAGTTGGTATAAGTGTATGGTATAAGTGTATAGTATAGTATACACCCGTAGTACTACAGGGAAGTAGTTTGGTGCACTGATGTCCTGCGGGCTATGTATACAGTGTATAACAGCTGATGGTACTGGAGATGTGCGTACCACCCTCCTCCCTCTCCGCCACTTGCCGCTTGATGTGTCACAAAATCCCCCTCCACAGGTATCCTTGTCTACTTGTAAGGATGGGCTGTAGTTATTCCTGGAGGTGCACAGTAGCTGAGTAATACCCTGCTATACGATCCTATCCTCCCAGTTAAATAACTTGGATGATGCAGTGAAGGGGTTTCTACCAGAACTCCTTATGTATACATGTATGTTTCTAGTGAGTTGTACTATCCTATATTCCTGTTACTAGTATCCTGTTGTCACGCAATTCCCCCTTTCAAGATGTACGCCATGTGTGTATTTCTTATACCAGTGTAATAGTGAATGGATGACGTAGGAAGGGGTGTGCAGCCCTTGTAGTAAGTTGTAAACATGTGTGTTACAATCCCAGTTCCTCCTTGTGTAGACTATGTATGCTTCAGGTAATCTGTACTACCTTATCCTCCTCCTTATTTCCCCGTACACACCGCTCCTCTGGGTGTATGTTTATGTATGTGTGGATCTATACCATACTATCCTAATAACTCAGGTGTCCACAGATGTTCCTCTGAATGTATCACACAGTTCCACAAGATCCCCTTTAAGGTACAATATATATATGTTTACTTCATAAACTGACACTATTAATGGAAACTGTCAGTTCAGGGTGTCCAATCCTAATGGTTGCCTGTGTGGCAATGCTGAGTGTGCTGCAGTATACGTGTAGCAGTAGTGGGGGTGTATACGTTAACAATATGGGGGTGGATGGCTAAATTCGACACGGCGACATGGCCATTTCTTAAAATCGACATGCGACATGGGGCTTAGTGACATGAGGAAAAAAATAAGTGACATGACATGGGGTGTTTCTTAAAATCGACATGGGACATGAGAGGTTCTAAAGGGCGACATGGGACATGAGGATTTAAGGGACAGGCGACATGACCATTTCTTAAAATCGACATGCGACATGGGGACCCCCCCATCTACACCCCCAACAATGGGTGGTCTACTTCGGCCCTCTTGTTATGAATGGGTGAGACGTCAGTAGCTACTGGTCTTCACCCTCTTAACCCTTTAAGGGCTGCATAGTGCTTTAATGTGTTATCCCCTTGGTCGGTATGATGCATGAATGCAGCCTTGGCGAGTCCGCTAGAAGCATGCATCATGCCAGGCTAGAAGCATGCATCATGCCGACTCTTCGGGAGTGTATCAACTCAAAAGGATCGGCAATGATGCTGCAATGCAGCGCTGGTAAGTCACCCACCAGTGCTGCATTAACGTTACGGCTATAAGTAGCACAGTGTATTAAAGCACTATGCGGACCGTAACGGGTTAAAGATGGTCTGTAAAAAGCTGGCTGTTGGCAGTTATTTTTGGTTGATGGAAGCAGGATATGGGTTGGTGATTTATTGAAGGAAGTATGTCTAGGTATGTCCTTTAGTCATTCCTGCGTCATTTCATTGGCCTTACAGGTGTGAAATAATTACATATACATATACCTGGGTGCCATGTAATCATACCTTAAGTACATGTAGTACTATAATGTGCTGTAATGCTCTACAGGTCTAGTTGGCATATAATAAGAATGACTCAATTCCATTTCTAATACCTAATTCATTTTTTTTTTAAATAACATACTATAGTATGGCGGACAATGATGAGAACACAGTTCGTGGGAATACTGTTTGTAAAAGCCACCATGAGGCTGTGTCTCACGAGCTTGAGCCAACGTTTTTGTCTCTGACCGGGTGCCGTCTCTGACTGGGTGCCGTCTCTGACCGGGTGCCGTCTCTGACCGGGTGCTGTCTCTGACCGGGTGCTGTCTCTAACCGGATGCCGTCTCTGACCGGATGCCGTCTCTGACCAGATGCCGTCTCTGACCGGGTGCCGTCTCTGACCGGGTGCCGTCTCTGACCGGGTGCCGTCTCTGACCGGGTGCCATCTCTGACCGGATGCCGTCTCTGACCGGATGCCGTCTCTGACCGGATGCCGTCTCTGACCGGATGCCGTCTCTGACCGGATGCCGTCTCTGACCGGATGCCGTCTCTGACCGGATGCCGTCTCTGACCGGGTGCCGTCTCTGACCGGGTGCCGTCTCTGACCGGATGCCGTCTCTGACCGGGTGCTGTCTCTGACTGGGTGCCGTCTCTGACCGGGTGTCAGAAAAATATGTTTTAAAAGAAATTGTGCTCTATATATAAGCATTTATAAAAAAAACTTCATGGCGGTTGTTATGTAATCATAATTATAATTAGCGTCCTGCTCTTGGTATTTTGACCAGTCAGAGACGGCACCCGGTCAGAGACAAAAACATTGGCATAAGTCCGTGAGACACAGCCATAAGATTTGTAAATACATGTACATGTACTATATATTGGGATCAGCATTGGAATATTCATCCAGGTCCTTCATACCAGTGTTTTTTTTTAAACTATTATCATTTAGAAAAAAAGAATCATGAAAAGTGGTTTTACATCAAATGTAGTCAAATGTATAGACATTAACCCTTACAAGCTATTCTATGTACATGCTCTATCTATACCACAGTTGGCTTGGAGAACAAAAGAAACTACCTTAGCCTTGGACAATGGTAATTCGTCTCGGTTAGTGTCTTGCATAATTACCCTGCCCTTGACTCATAACACTTATACATCTACTCACTCGTACCGTATCTGCTATACATATGGGGACATCATAGCTGCCAGCTGAGCCTACTTGGGTAATAACATAGTTTATACAGGTATGTTTGGGGTTTACCCCAACATTGTGCCCCTCCCCTTCACAACCCCCCCCCCCCCCTCCCTACTGACCCACCCATAGCACCGCATGTCACGGTCTAATTATGTATACCTTTCCAAATCTTTCACATCTATGTACATTAATTTACAGTGATGGTATATCAGGAATAAATACCTCATTTTTGTCATTCATCACTACTTTTGTTGTTCTGTTTATTGAAACATTTATCATTAATTAATAATATTTTTTTACATTGAACATCCTTCCAGCACACCCTCTTCCGGATTAGTTTAAACAGAAAAGATTTATTGACCAAAACATTATTGGGTGACGCATAGTAATATGTGTAAATGCTGTAAGATGTATACAGGCGGGCGGGGGGGGGGGGGGGTACTACACTCTATTACGGTATTCTCATAAGCTACAACATCTATGTCTAAAGCAGGGAGCGCAACCCACCGCAACTCATAGATACCCTGTTATGTCAGGGACCCCTGTACTAGTACCTTTATTTCCTAATGCCAAGAGTGCAGTAGACTTGCAGAATTATGTATTTTTCACACAATTTATCATTTACACCTTCCTGAGACCCAAGTAATGCCCCCCTTTTTTAGAGATGCTATATACTGCCCCCTGTGTTTGAGGGCGTCTAGTCTCACTGGCCTCTTCCTAGAGGGCACAAAATTCAGTTCAAAGTTGACAACAACGACCTGTCAATGTTGATTGAATGGTCTGTGCCCACTGGGTTATTTTGACACCCAGTGCTAACTCATTGGCAGTGGTGACCCTTTTCAGACCTGAGTAAGTGTTCTTGCTAAAAGGGATGAATGAAATTGAATCTGTACAAAATTATGAGAGACCTAAACTTGTAAGAGCCAGGGCAGTCTATGTACAGAATATTCACATACATTGGGCGGTCAAATCTTGCAACGTCTGAAAAGTAGGGCAGTCAAATCTTGCAACCTCTAAAAATTAGGGCAGTCAAATCTCCCATCATCTAAAAAGTAGGGCGGTAGGGTGGCAGTTGCTATCTTTATTGCAAGACACAGTGACCCCCCCCCCCCCCCGGGACATTCCCCCGCCCCCTCCTGGGTATTCACGCCCTGATAAGTGATAGGCCTGCCTTGTACATGACGCATCACACGACAACTTACTATTTTCTGCCTCAGTGGTAATTGGGAATAAGGAAAGCAGCCCGTCCTTAGTATGGGGACACACTTTACACATCATTAAACTGCCAAGTAGTTCAGAGTTCAGTGAAGTGGTAGCAAGATGAATAGATACAACAAATGATCTTTTTTTTCTCCCAGGAATGAATACAATAAGATCTCTGACATACCATTTCAAGTCTACATCCGGAATTTAATGTTGCCAAAACTAATACGCAGAGCTTCCGTTAGCGGTACCCAATTATGGTATATATATTATATGGGTATGCCAAGTGTGTAAGCTTTCCGATATTTGGCCGACATAATCCTCAATTTTTTTCCATGATATAACTAAATTAGTTAATCAGTATCTGTTGTATAGTGGAAGACGCCATCATACATCATTCAACATGGCCAAATTCGCCAGTTTTCAGAGTGAGTTTTTAAGACATATTTAAGATACATTTAAGACTACACATGAGCTGTGTCATGGTAGATTTTAAGACTAAGACGTCTGTAAGATTCCATTAAGACTCAAAACGTTTGTCCGTGCACTCTCATGAGCTAGCTGTCATCTGCCTCCAGTCTGGTGGACGTCATGCAGGATGACTATATGTATAGTGCCTCTACATGGGTATAGAGTTATGTCCAGTGGGTCCGCCATTTTGAATTTCGCTGGTTGAGGTTAGACTCACTGATAAGACATACCACTATGGGTACAAATAGGAGACAGACAGGGGACAGGCTTGTTACAGTCTTATCAGTGTTTCTCGCCGCGACCAGTTGATGTCCCTACAGACCCCTAGAAGGCCACACTAAAAAAAAGGTTGGTCAATGGATTTCGCGCACCTTATTTTCGGAAATGGATTTTTTTTTTTTTTGAAAAAAATATTGTCAATGGATTTGGCTCGCCTGATTTTTTTCAAAATTGAGAATTTTTTTTTTCTTCAAATTTTCTTCCAGTAATTCCCCCAGATCAACCAATAAATTTTTATGTTAGGGGTCCACTAAGAACTTTTGTCGGAGGCTGGTTTAAAAAAAATAAAATTGTCGCTCGCTCCAGTTTTCCACCAACAAAATCCATTGACAAAACAAATTCTTTAAGAAAGAAAAAAAAAAAAAAATTCGCTCGCTCACACCATTTTTTGAAAAGTGAAATCCATTGACCAACTTTTTTTTGGTGTGGCCTAAAATGCTATATACAACCAGTAATCTACAGGACGATCCCAGACGGCAGCTATAAATCAAACCCACAAATGGTGATCTACAAATACATACACAGTCTGTGTGCTGCTGACCCTGTATCATACACCTTGATTTATGGTTCATGTCTGTTTATCCCTCTAAGGGACGCATTCTGCTCTAATGATATATACCTATTATTTTTATGCGTTTTTGTGCTGCATCCATGCATCATGCTGACTCTTCATGAGTGTATCAGCACTTTATGGTCGGCATGATGCCTGAATGCAGCACTGGTGAGTTACTACTGAGAGCTGCATTTATGCATCATGACCACAAAGAAATAATACATTATAGCACTATGCGACCTGTAAAGTGTTCATAAATCTATATTTTACCACAACATGATATGAGAACTACAGTTAGGGTTGTCATGTCTAAATGTTGGATACACAGGTGGATACACAGATATCATTATGGCGATTCTCCCAAGAAAGAGCTTCAATCTACAGGCTGGAACTGGTAAGGAAACATGTTTTATTTCTGCTGTGAGTGCGCCACCGATGGAGGAGTTTCTAGAACCAGAGCTACTTTGGGTTATAACACTTCAAAAACAGAAAAATGATCCACACATTGTCAGTTAGCTTATCATTCTTTAGCATTGCCATTCTCTTCTATGAGTGTACAATTCTTGCTGTTTTTCTAATTTTGATTAATGTATTATACCCTTTTATAATGGTGTGGATGCACTCCCAAGGAGTCGGCATAATGATGCAGCGTTGGCGAGTTACTCGCTGAGACTGTGGCTGAGGCTTAGATGAAGCTTAGACCGAGGCTAAGGCTTATACTGAGACTGAGGCTGAGGCTGAGGCTTAGGCTGAGACTGAGGTTTAGGCTGAGGCTTAGTCTTAGGCTGAGGCTTAGGCTGAGGCTGAGGCTTTGGCTGAGACTGAGGCTTAGGCTGAGATTAGGACTGAGGCTGAGGTTGAAGTTGAGGCCTAGGCCTAGGCTGAGGCTTAGGCTGAGAGTGAGGTTTAGACTGATTCTAGGACTGAGGCTGAGGCTGAAGTTGAGGCTGAAGTTGAGGCTTGGGCTGAGATTGGGTTGATAAATTCAGAGACATAAAATTTAGATCCCTTGAAATAATTTGGAAAAAAAATCAAATCTATTTCTATTTCTATTGATCAGTGCCATGGTGGACGTCATGCAGGATGACTATATGTATAGTCAGCTTCCTGGTCTGTATGTGTGTCTATGGTCTGAGATTCAACATGAGTGTGACTATTGTCTGTATGACATTCAACCATAATGATTCAACTTCTGATGGGAATAATGAGACTGCTGGTAGATCAAGGCTAGATCTACCATATATCTACCAGTTGGGGCTGTATGGTGCCCCAGCATCAGGGGTAAGTGAGTCCTTTCTCAATAAGAATAATCACATCAGTCTCTAACCAGTCTTTACCAAATCCTAAAATGGCCCTTGGGTACTGGTGAATGACTGGTGTAGCCGGACAAGATGTCCTGCAGATTCTGGGCTTTTCAGAACTGAAGGAATTTTTCAGATATTCCAAGTAGAACTGAAGTTACAATTTGGAGAGTACAAAGTAATATTCCAGGCAGAGGATAGTTATTTTCATTAATTATTTACTCTTGTGAGAGGTAAATTATCCTAAATGGTAGGCAAGAACTTTATTTAATATCTGGTCCTGCTGAAATCCATCCGGTCATGCAAAATTGGCAAGCTGCAGGGCCGAATGTCCTGCATGATAAAAAAGCTTTCACAAAGACTGTCTAACTTTAAGAGCCACTTTTACTTATATATTTTGAAGATCATGAAGTCTCTACCTGATGTTAAATAATAACATTAATCTACATTTCAACAAACCTGTTGTTAGTATGAATATATGAAGTTGCAAGATGGTATTATGTTTATATTCAGAGAATAATCACCATTTTATCAGGGCAACAGATTGCATCGTCTCATTTTATCACCAGCCCTCAAATATTTCAGTAATAATCAAAGCAGACCTGAATCCTATTTCAGAAAGGTGAATTTGATTGGTCAAGGAGTGAAGTTGGCTGGGTGCTGTCCTCGTTCTTCATTGGATATGTTTTCACCCAACTCCCAGGAGGGGTAATGGCCAACCAGATAGGGGCAAAGGTAGTCATTGGTGGATGTAAGATGGATTTACTTTGAGTTAATATTACTAAAATCGTATTTTTTTCATATGAAATCTTTTTGGTAAATGAGGACCGTAATATTAGTTTATTTGATAAGGAATTTGACACAGCCTGGAGGATATCATTCTAGGATATTATATTGCATATTAATTGATTCTTCTTAGGGAGTGGTCATTTTTTAGGGGAGGGAGGGTTGCTGGATTTTGGGGGGGGGGGGAATCCAAAGAAATTTGGACCCCTTGAAGGGGGAAGAGCAAAACCATTTGGACCCCTCTTGAAAGGGGACCATAAATCTTTCGGCTTATACGTGAGGTTTTACGGTACTCTTTTTTCACTACTCAGGTCTATTCCTCCTGTCCGCCCTGACCCTGCTGACCCCCCTGGCCGCCAGGGGCAGTGTGTACCTCCTCATGGCTGTACAGGCACTCAAGGGTCTGGCCTCGGTAAGTACATTAGACCAGACTTTTTTTTAATTCTTGGGGTTTCTGGCCCACAGCAGAACTATGAAAAGACCTGCACTAAAAAAATGTGAAATTCCACTTAAGTTGCTATATGTCAGTTTTTACAGTGTGTTAATCTGACCATTATTAAAGTTTTTATTAGGATGTAAAACATTTAAGACTAAATCTAATTTCGTCCTATGTATTTGAGAACATTTCAAGGTGTCTGTAACCAAAGGAATAAAAAAAGGTGTGGCCTTATCATACATACATCATAGAGACAACATGTCCTACAATGCTTCTTGTGTGAGATTATAATCTACTGTTTATAGTTGTCTTCCTGTGACCTACAGAGTTCAGATTGTCAGTGGTAATCAATAATTCCTTTCATGAATTGGTTTAAGTATGAGAGGAAAATCAATGTAGTTGTATTATATATATATATCATTGTGGTGCTACTGACCCACCCTGATACCCCAGAATGGTTCATGTCACTTTAACACTTTAAGGGCCGCATAGTACTTTGATGGCTGTAACTAGTGTAAGGTCAGCCCACATTGGACCCAATCTGAGTCGAAGGCGGGCTGCCCAGTCGGGCCCATACCAGAACCCAATGACCAAAATCATTGGGCTCTTCCAGGTTAACGAACCACAGCCTTTTTTAAAAGGGAAAGTTTTTTCCCCTGAGCTTCCCCTTTATAGATAGAGTTAATGTGTAAATAATACAAAATGATTTCTCATCACTGCGCGCATCATAAAAATCAAGTTTTGAGGAAAAATCTGATAAAAATGGACAAAATCTGTCATATTTGGTATCAAATTAAAGCTAATAATACAAGCAATGCAGTGGTATAGAAATAACTTATATTTTCTCTACTTTCAAAGCTCAATTAAATCTCAACCAATTGAATGTGAATTTTGTTCATGAAAATCGTATATTATCCCATACATTTTAGCCTGCGAGTAAAATAAAGAAAGAAAAGGAAGGCCTCCCTTGTTAGGACCATATTAAAAACGATGCGGCCCCCATGATGCATTTCACCCGAGGCGATTTTGTTGGGTCCCGGTCGGTAGTTACGTTCCCGCCCAGCACCATGTTGTTGTTCATAAACACCCCCAAAGCACCAAATGTTCACACTTATTAGGCCTATCGCCTGCAGCGAAGCTGCTGGTCAGATTTCTATATAGGCTCGGAATATGAAGGTTTTTCAACATTGCCCCTAGATTACACTATGTAATACAATTCTGTCTGCTTATTCTAGCTGACATGTGATGGACCCCTTCAATATCTCTTGGTATCAAGTTACTAGCAGTTTCTATCTGGTCCCTAACAAAAATAGGGGCATATCATAAAAGGGTCATTTAGCATAGGATCAGATGGGTGAGACCATCCATAAATGTACAATTCAGGCATTTTGACAGGTACATTATCCTGCAAAATGCTACAGAACCAGAAATACTGGATCTATTTAGTAAATTCCTTTCTTTGTGACAGGGAATAGTTGAGACTTTCAGAAAAAAAAACACTTTTGGTATGTTTGGTGAGAATTTTTTGATTTATGGTCCGTCAAGATTCACATAAATGTAACGTCCGTCAGATCTATTTGAGGTGGCCAAATGGCTGGTTAATACACTGAGTTTGATAGCCATGTTTATCATCCACCTAGAGGGTTGTTATGGGTTTTATATTGACGGAAAGAAAAATGAGAATTTATTAATTTTTCTCAGCTCAGGGTCCAAAAAACCTATTGTGGACAGAATAGATCTTCGGACGTTACACATACATTAGTCTCTCTCCAGCATAAATTTATGCACTTCTAAACATTAAATGTGTCCTACAACCATGGCTGACCACACAGTGATCAATCTTGAGCAATAGTTCCCTCCTAGTGTTGCTCCTGTGGAATGTACAACCTATTTAGCTCCCATTTGCCCCATGTAACATCCGTCAGATCTATCTATGTAACATCCATCAGATATATATGAAACTTCTCAAATAAGCATCAAAGTACATGCTTCTGTGGTAGATATTCTACCTATAGCCCCAAGCTATCAATTTGGTGTGCTAAACATATCCAGGCATTAGTCTATTTGCCTTTCAAACTGATAACAAAGTTCTTTGGAATAGATCTGACGGATGTTACACTGGAAAATTGATATCAGCCTAGAGATGTTAATATGAACTAGCTTAGAGTGATCACTGGATAATATCTTAAAGGGGTGTCTTGTCTAATATCCTGAACCTTCAATATGTTATTTTCACTGACTGTTCATTAATTTAGGGCACATTTTATTTATCTGACGGACGTTACATTATCAGATTATTCTTCAAAAATCTCATTTCTGCTAACTGCAACCTCTTCATATTGTAACATAGTATGCCCCTATGGTACATTTAATACACCAAACACTCATTTAGACCATAGCAGATACTTCAATTTTTTATCAAAAAAATCACAAGTGTGAAACTGTGGATATTTCGGTTCTGAAACAGCCTGTAGAGCCCCTAAATGGGTGTTTTAAATCAGTTTGGCCACCTAGAACAAACATCAAACCTGTATCATACAAGGATAGCCAAGGTGAACAGGTCTTAGAAGTGTTTGATGACATTTGGTCCTCATGGAACTGGCTTTATCCTAAGTAATATAACAAATGTAACATCCGTCAGATCTATTGCGATTCAGCTCCTTATTTATGGGTTTACCACGCAAATAATGTGTATATGGTTGCAAAAGTATACATAATTTTGAAAGTATACATGATTGGGATAATACTAAGAGAGTTTACTGATAAAACGAGTAATTTTAACCCTTCCTCTACCGTACACGCATTATTGCGAGTTTACTGTACAGGACCGTACACGCATTAATGCGAGTTACTCGCCGATTTTCGGCCGATTTTGGCCGATTTTTGACCCTCTATGGTTTGCCTAAAAGTTGGTAGAATCCCACAATTTTTTCTGACAGTAGTCTATGGCATATTGTCTCTGCATATCTTAATCGGTATGCACATACATCCAATATTTCAGAAATGCTGGCCATCTCAACTTGGATGATATTTAACTTTTTTCAATATGATTTGAGCAATATTTAAGGCAAAAAATCGAAAAGAAATGTCAAACAATATTTTTTGGGGTGAAAAATGGTTTTGTCAAATTTTTCATGCTGAAAAAGATGGTACCACAAGTTAAGGTATATTTTGATGCATTCTGGCCTAAATGTAAGTTTCAATGGCTGCATATACACTAAAATAAGTTATATTTAAATTCAAATGGGGCTTTATCTCCCTCATCGGAAGACTTAGGGCGATTCGGGTATCTTACTCTCTGGTTATTCAATATTGTTCATCTTGTCATAGAAGTACTTCTAGTTTGAATATTTACAAAATTCTTTCAGTTTCTAAAGGGTTAGACCATCCCCTAAATCCAAATATCCCATTTGAATTCCATCTGAAAAAATCTGGTCTTGGGATGGGTGTCTTTATGTGAAGCCTGGTAAAGGAAGAGTTAAGCAAACTAGATTAAAGTTGGAGTTATGTTAGGAAAAGTTCCACAATTTTAGCTACTTCAAAAAGTTTGCCAACACATTACAAAAAAAATTCTCCTCTCATGGTTCTGGAATTTTTCATGCATGTTCTTATATATCAAGCCTACTTGACCATGTAATTTGGAATGACTGAAGCATCTTTTAGATATATTTTATATGTTAGGAAAATAGATCTGACGGATGTTACACAATATTTGTAGCCTTTGGTTGATAATGAATAAAAACTGACCCCCTGGGAGTTAGTCAATCAGCCAGGGGTTTTCATATTGCCAAGATATGAGGCTTTAAATATAATGAAGTTGTATACATTAATGTTAAGTTTGTTGATTTTAGCTTTTGGAACCACAATTGTACATTTATAGATGGTCTCACCCATATACGGCCAGCGAGATCGGTTAGACCCTCCAGCCACCCTACCATATCGATTTAAAAAAATGCCCCTTGTCCCATGTCACTATCAATTTTTTCCTCATGTCCCATGTCACTAATGCTCAACATGGCGCATGTCGCCGTGTCAGATTTTTAAGGGTCTAGGGCCATTTAGATAAAACTAACCATCAAAATGGAAAGGCCTTGAGATCACCATACTCAGCTTTATCAAGAGCCCCCGAGATCCCCTGAAGGTATTTTGGAACTAAATGTGGAGGATAGACGGTGTATGCACCGCCCGGGATGCACCGCCTGTGTAGCATCACACCAAATGGGTTATATCTACTAGACTAACTAGGATTATTGGGGGCTAAAAGCCCCCAATAATCCGTATACCAGATAGACGAGGCGTCTATATATTAAACCTCCCAACACTACATTCCAAAGAACCAAGGTGAGTCCAAATTTGCCTCTTATGGCGGATCACAGGTCACATGTACAAAATACTGCACTCGGGAAAAATCACCCCCGTATACCAGATAGAACTAACATGAATGTCTTTCCTGTGTACAGGGTGTGTACTTCCCCGCCTTCTACCAGCTGTGGGGGAGATGGGCCCCACCAGAGGAACGCTCCTTCCTGGTCACCCTCTCTGTCAGTGGTGAGTTACTGCTCCCTATTAGGGAATGCTCATTGTTTTAACAAAAAAAAGACATATTGTTTGTAGCCTAAAGACATTTGTGACCTAGAGACATTTGTAGCCTAAAGACATTTGTGGCAATAAAGAATTCGTAGTCTAAAGACATTTGTGCTTTAAAGCCACATTTGTAGTGTAAAGACCTGTCTTTATGCAACAAATTGATATCAATTTCTAGTCTAAAGACTGATTTGTAGTGTAAAGACCCCACACCTTTCCCCCGGAGAAAAAGCTCTTATGCCTCAACCTGGTTTTCTCCTTGTTGCAGGTAATGTCGTAGGCTCCATGTTGTGCTCCATTCTCTCTGGATATCTTTGTGATCACGGGTTTGCTGGTGGATGGCCATCTGTATTCTACGTATTTGGTATGTTGCAGTAATTTGTGTGAAATCACTTATCATTTTGCCCGAAATTTTGTTCTGGATCACGCCTAATTAAGGTGGTTGCATGCCTACCTTGGTACCAGAGTATCTAGAAATCTACAAAACTGAGACTAATCAGGTCCAAATGTCATGTATTTTCCAAAAATGAAAAAAAGAGACAAGTTGCCAAGCTAGTTTCTGACCTATTTGATCTTAAAGAGTGAGTGCATTCTGAGATGAGGCTGTAATATTAAATACCTGTTGAATTATGATATGTCCATCAATTATCACAATATGGCCATGAAATTACATCAGGTTCAAGTCAAGATCTTGTTTGAACGACTTAATGAAATGAAATTATGAATAGTACAAGAATTCACCAGTTTCGGTGCTTTTGAAAAAATAAAGTGTATTTGATTTAATCACAAATATTGATAATGTCCCTTTGTAAAGTATCTAGATTTAGCTGACAGTCACTCAGATCATTGGTATTAACCATATCTAAGCATAGCAAGTATTTTTAACATGGGGTCCCGCACATATTCTACATGTTCTGTGTCCCCGAAAAAAGAAGAAGTGATATCCTCAACAGTCATTAAATCCATTGTAAGAATGCATTACCTACTTCTCCTACTATGCCAATACATGTGTAATGTTCTAAATATCCTTAATAATATTGGCAAACATATAGCAGTTAAAACTGGGTATCAAAAGGGGTGAATATCTTGATATAATCAAGCATTGCCTATATCTGTGAGGCCTGCACCCACAGGGATCGAGTGTGTAGTTCCATATACATATATGATAGGAGGCCAATCTATACGATATAGCCTCTCATTACTCAGACCCCCGAAGGAAAAGGAGACAGTAAATTGGGTTTATAAAATTTATTAAATTTTATGATGAGTACCCTGTATACAATAGTAGGTTGTATGTGAAGAGATACATTATTTTGTTATATTTTACTGTTAAAATATAATGACCCTATGAACATGAATGTGAATAAAAACTGATATAACAGGTGTGGGTGGGCGGGAAATTGTAGGTTGTTGACAGGTGTAGGAGGAATGGCGGAATGGACGGTGGTGGTATTGAGGTGTGTGGAGTTATAATAGTAGTAGGTAGGGGGAGGCACCTGAGGCAGGTGAGAGGTAGTTGAGGTATGATCCTCCAGGGGGAGCAATGCCCCGCCGGGCTGTGTGCACAGCCCGCCATAACCATTACTCAGACCCCCGAAGGAAAAGGAGACAGTAAATTGGGTTTATAAAATTTATAAAATTTTATGATGAGTACCCTGTATACAATAGTAGGTTGTATGTGAAGAGATACATTATTTTGTTATATTTTACTGTTAAAATATAAGACCCAAACTGCCAAGGAAATAATGTATGAATAAGTAGGGTGGGAGGGTGGACAGTACAGAGGGTGGGGTGCAACTTTATGTGGAGTATGATTGAGTCTATTTGGAGGAGAGTGAGTTGGAGAGGGCGTGTGATACGACCCTATTGACCCCTGCACTTCTTGTTTTCTTGACGTAGACTCTGTGGGCGTTGCTCGTCCACCCACCGAACGCTTGAATGTCTAGTTCGCTGCAACCGTGGAGGTGGGCCTGGGTCGCCGCCGCCCGTCTGAGGGCATGCAGTGTGTATTCCCACCTCTTGAGGCCCGCGTCCTCCAGGGCGGTCCGCCACACCCTCCTTACATAGCTGACTGGCACGGGCCGTACGGTGCGGGGGAATGTAATAAGAGGCTGGGTCTTTGATATGGTCGGTGAGTCCCTGAAGTGGGCCTCCAGGGCGGCCACTGGACAGAATGTGGGATTGGGGGCCCGAGCCATGAACACGGTCCTTCTCTTGTTGTACTGTTGAAGATTCTTTGCCCACTTGACAGTGAGCGTGATGCCCCGGCGTGACAGCTTGACATCTGCTCTGGTGGGGTGGCGGAGGGGGTCCATCCCCCTCACAGACGGGGGGACGACCTCTGACTGGCGCAGCGCGCCATGAAACATCAAGAGGGTGGCCGCCCTGGTTGCCCTGCCTGTGGGCGAACATGGGATGGCGCACACCACCCTCCTGAGGTGAGGCATGGAGATGGCTCTGGTAGCTCGGTGTTTGTATGACTTGTCTCTCATTAGAGCATCCACTGCTCTGTCGACCCTGTGGTGGTGGAACTGCTCCAGGGGGGAGCCCACCAGGAGGGCATGGATTCTGATGTGTGACACCTTGTTCTTGATTGTGAGGGGCATGTCCCCCGCTAACACTCGAGTTTCTATCCACCCGCAGATGTCCTGGTGGGTGGGGCAGGTTGGGTCGATGCCCATGTCGTGAGTGAAGCGCAGGAACTGCCTCACCGTGGAGTGGCGACCTTTGTTGGTGCCCGGGGCGCGGGCTGCCCGTTGCCTGGCTGCCGCACGTCGTTGTAGTGAATGGTACTCCCTGTCTGGAACGAATGAGAGGTGAGACATTATCAAGGGAATACAGACATGGGTTGACCCCTACTATGCCGAGGTCAGTGAGGGTGGCGTTGGCTTCACGTGCGGCGGTGGCTGAGTTATGGGAACGACTCAGCCTGTCGGCCAGCACATTGAGCTTGCCGGGGATGTGGACATAGACCAACTGGAGGTTGAATGTTGCCTCGACCATCCATGCAGCCCTCGCGATGTCCATGAGTGTCTTGTCCCGCCCTCGGCCTGATGTGAGGAAAGAGACTGTGGCCTCGTTGTCGCAGTGGATCCTCACGCTGGTGCCCCTATTTGAGTCCGTGATAAACGTGTGGAGGGCGACGACGATATTCACAGCTTCCAAATAGGCAATGTTATCTACAGGGTCAGCGTCCGGGGCCACTCTGGTGGCGTATGAGTGTACCCCGTCGTGAGCTCCTATCCCGGTACCACTGGCGTCGACATATATTTCGGTGGAGAAGTCCTTGGTGGGGATCATGGCCGATCCATTCCAGTCTTCAGCAAACTGGCTGAACCAAACCATGTCCTTCTTCATGTCACTGCTGACGTTTATATACTTCCCCTTGTTCTCCCGCAGGGCGTCGAGGAGCCTACCGACGAAGAGACGGGCCGGGGGGATGCACTTAGCCACGTGTAGAAGGCTGCCCACGAGGCTTTGGAGTTGCTTGACTGACATGGAGCGCTTTTTCATAGCTTTCATGACCTTGGCCCTGACCTCTGCCAGCTTTTCCCGGGGGACTGACAGTGACATGCTAACTGAGTCAATGATGACTCCCAGCCATTTAATGTTAGGGTTGGGGGGTTGGGCCTTGTTTATGGCCTCGGGGAGGCCGAGGTCGGCGATGATGGACTTGGCAATGTGGTAGTCGCGAGTGGCCTTGACCTCTGTGTCCGCCACCAGAATCAAGTCGTCCAGGTACATTGTGGCTACCACCCCGCGTGCTGCCAGCATGTCAACAATGGAGTTGGCCACCCGCTGCATGTGGGCAGAGCTGGCTCGAGCCCCAAACGGCATGGTGAGGTCGCAGTAATACTTGTCCTCCCAGCCCACACACAGGAGGGGCCATGACATTGGACAACTATAGAAATTCTTGTAAGCTCGAGAAATGTCTAACGTGGCCATGAAGGAGGAGGTCCCCATGCCCTTAAGGACCTCAACAAACTGTCTCACAGTGGGGAGTGAGTGCTCGCGCTCAGCACCCAGCACACAATTCTTAAAGATATATGCGTTGACTGAGTGGGAGCGGGGGAATGTGAGATCGGTGATCACCCTCCTTTCTTCCTTTGTGGACTTCTCCCTGGACATTAGTGGCGATACGTGTGCCCAGGGGTGGAAGGGGGGAGCTTGGAAGGGGCCCTGCATGGCACCCAGGGCCACCTCGGAGTCGATGAACTCCTTCATCTGTTGGGGGTAGTCTGTGGCACTGGAGTGGTTGTGGATTTCTTGTATATCGCTGACCGGGCCCATGTAGCCCATAGGGAACCCAAATGTGACATAGGATAACAACTCGTCATATTCAGGGCCGGGGGGAAGGAGGCGCTGCCATCCCTCTATGTTCAATGCTGTCGGCAGGGGAATGCGTGCCTTGACCGCATTGGGAAGACCTGTGGCCTTAACGGCTGAGTAAATCTTACACAAACTGTCCGGTAACATGCCGTGGACGGGGTCAGGCCATGTATCCTGTCTGTGCCTGCTAAATGCCACTGGCGCTCCGTTGACGTGTGGGTCCCACCTGTCGACTTCGCACATGGTGCGGATTTTTTCAAAGTCTGGCGAGGCGGGTTTTGTAGAATGTGTGCTGTCGGCGTGGCCGGCTGGCGCAGATGTGGGTTGTGTGTCGTGTGGACCGGCTAGCGGTGGATTACTGCTAATTTTCGGTGTAAACATCGCAGATTCTACGGGTGGGGCGCCATTTTTGTGGCTGGCGTGGGCGCCGCCATCTTTGTTTACATCGCTACGCTGGTCCCCCGCCTGCTGTGGGGGAGGCGGGGCCCGTGTAGCCGCGGGCCGGGAATCAGCTTCAGCGTGCGGCGGGGCGCATGCGCGGCCCGCTGTGACGCCGCTTCCTTCCGGAATACACATTTTTGGGACCGTGCAAGACGATAAAAGTGCAACCTTATCTAAATTATTTACAGTACATGGGATCGTGACCGCTGGGGATCTGTAGTGTGACGCCGCCCCATGTGTGGGCGGATGAGGGGCGTCACTTAGGCGTTTTTTGGAAACGCTGGTTGGTTTTGTGCGGGGGCCTGCTGGTGCTGCGGCCACGCCGGGGCTGAGTGGGCGGGGCGCTGATCAGCGTGTGTATTCGCCCGGGCCTTGTTGTGACAAGCGGCGTATGTGTGGTTGGCCCGCTTGTTGTTGTTACGCCAACAGAACGAGCAGAAGTGGAGGAAGTTTGTGTTGTTATGGGAGTGGTGTGATGCGTACCTGCAGCCTCGGTCGGAATTGAAATCCCTGCAGTACACACCCTGGGCGTTGTACGGGTCCCCGCCCTCAGTCCCCAGTAACTGTCCTCCGCCCCCTCCCTGTGACTGGGAGAGGAGAAGGGCCTGGTTGGTCTTCTCGTTCTGTATACCCTGGGTGTCCCACCAGTCTAACTCGTCGTTCTCAACCTTATCCCAGATGGCCTGTGTCCAGCGCCTGACGTCTGACCACTTTCTACGTGTGAGGTCCCGCGCCACCTCCGCGATATGGGCCAGTATGTAGTCTCTGTCCTCACTCCTACATGCTCTCTTATCTAGGACTAGCGTGATGGCTGCATGGATGTATTCAAACTCACTGATCTTATGACGAATATCAAGCTTCTGCTTGGGGGTATGTAGGCCCTCCCTACCCACATACATGTATGGCTTGCAGATGGGGTTCCTCCCATGGAGGGGGTCGGGGAGGTGGGCCTTACCATCATGTGACTGCTCCCTGTAATCCTCCTGTCGTAGGTGCCACTCTGCATAGGAGTCGCGGGACCTAGACCTGTGCCCGCGGCGGCCCTGGCTGCGACGACGTGTGGCCCTGGGGGAGCGGGACCTGGAGTGTGGTGTGGGGTCCCGTCGATACCCCCGGGCCCTATTCCTCCTGTCCCTGGACCTGCTGTGGTGGCCTGATGCCGGGGACCGGCGCAGGGCACGGGGGGCAACCACTTTGGACTTGACTTTCTGCTTGGGCTCGGGGGTAGGCCTCCTACTACTGCCCTTCTTCTTCTTCCTAGGGGTAGGGGAGGTCCCGCTGCTAGCGCGGCTAGTGCTGCTATCCCTATCAGAGTCTGACTCCACATTAGAGGACTGTGACTGGATGAACTCTGCTATGATGTCGAGCTTAGTGCTCATGGACTTGACCTTGGTAGAGACGCTGGAGAGGTCCTGTTCTAACCTAGACACTTTTGACATCTTTGTGCCGGGCGTGGGTCTGGGGTTTTCGGGGGTGGTGGTTCCCGGGACCTTCGGCTTTCCCTTTCTCTTGGGGGAGGGGGTAGGTTTTCCCGTCTTCTTAGCCTTCTTAGTGCCGGCCTTAGCTGTGTGCCCTGCCCTAGTTCTAGGACGGCCGCTGGCCGGCTCCTTCTTCTTGGGGGGCATGGCCGTGGGGGGAGGTAGGCCTACTCAGACAAGTACAATCCCTCTAAATCACCCAGTAAAATTGTTCATCCACAGGTAAAAAGGTGTGAGAGTGGTAGGGTGGATCTGTACTTATCTGTCCTGTAAATGGTGGAACCGTACATCCAAATCGTATGTAGTATGGTGACTCGGTGTGCGGCGGAAATTGTAGGTTGTTGACAGGTGTAGGAGGAATGGCGGAATGGACGGTGGTGGTATTGAGGTGTGTGGAGTTATAATAGTAGTAGGTAGGGGGAGGCACCTGAGGCAGGTGAGAGGTAGTTGAGGTATGATCCTCCAGGGGGAGCAATGCCCCGCCGGGCTGTGTGCACAGCCCGCCATAACCACTGCTGCCCTCTGACTTGTGCATAGCCAACTATATATGTAACCTGCACCAACATCGAAAAGTGCATGCATGTTTGAAGGTAGGCAACTACCTTACCACTTTTGCAAAATTGTTAGGGTTCAAGTTAAAGCTTATGCACCCTTACCCAGCGGGCACAAACTTCAGTTTAATGTTAAATCAACATTGCATCAACAATGAATCAACATTAACAACTCTTTATCAATGTTGATTCAATGTTCTGTGCCCACTGGGTACACTGTCCAGAGGCTTATAGACTTTCTCAAAGTAAGGGTGGTGGCTTATAGACGAGTTAGGCTCATATGGTAGAATTTATAGTATGTTATTTGTAGGTGTTTTCTCTATGGCCTGCTGCTTGCTATGGTGTATGTTGGTGTACAGCTCTCCTGCTGAACACCCACGCATCTCGGAGGCTGAACTCAACTACATACAGACTGCCCTACCATCTGAGACAGAGACAAAGGTAGCAATATACCAGCAATATATTCCTGAAGGAACCTTAATTAAAATTACCTCAATTATTACCATAAAATACAAACATAAATGACCAGTCATATTCGAGTTGAGATTGCCATTCCATAAATGTGCAGCCATAGTTCATTTATTTCAAATTAAAAGAAAATAAATCAGTATTTATATTTCAATCAATGATTATAGCATATAATTGTTATCCACTTCAGATACTAAGAAGCATTGCTGAAACTGGATAACCAGCATGCATTAGCAGTGGATAACCCCACTGCTATGACGTCACAATATGATGGGGGCCGTCTATTTACACTGTAAACGGCCTAGTTTACATTGTGAGGCCGTTTTATTTTGATAACTTGGATTACGGATCCGCCGCCGAGATTTTTTTTTTTTTTCCTTTTCCCTCCGAGATTTTTTTGGGAAATTTACAAAAAAAAGAAGAAAGTATATGCTGACAAACAAAAACTGAAAATCCGACCTTTCAAAATGGGGATCTTTCTCAATATCCCTTCATTTTATAGCCAAAAAGAGGAATTTTTCCAGTCTTTTTTTTTTGCCTCTGCCCTCCCAAAAAGTTAAAACCAAAAGCCCGTAATCCAAGTTATCAAAAAAAGGTGGCCTTAACGGCCGCGATGATATCATAAACTAGGTTAAAACTGTGGTAAATATGGAATAATAAATGAATAAGCCAGCACAAGGTCTGGTTATCCATGGCTCGGGCGCTTGACTCGTGTCTGCGCTATGGATAAGCAGGCCTGGCTTATTCATTTAGTATTCCCTTAATGAATGTGAATAACCTTTCCTTTATTTTGGCTATACTGGCAGAGACTCTCGGTACCCTGGGTAGCCCTGCTGACCACCCCTGCTGTGTACGGCATCTTCATCTGTAACATCTGTACAGCCTGGGCTGGTAACATTGCCAATGTTTACCTGCCCCAATACATTAATGATGTCCTCAAGGTGGACATACAGTCTGTGAGCATTCTTTCTCTATTTCATTTAATGAAATGCCCTATACAACTACTCCTCTCAAAGAACATAGTCAGACGGAATACATAACCTACATACTACACATACAATGATCTGGGAAATGCCTTTCAATATGATGGTTGGTATATCCACACTGTTGCAATGGCTTATATCCATTTTTTAGACTTCTCTTGGGAGGGGTAAAGATTTCCAGTAAAAAAATGTGCACTCCATAATTTGCCACACAGAATGGGATCTTCAGTGCCCTGCCGCGGCTAGTCTGTACCATCACCATGATTCTGGGCGGCTTCCTGGCTGATCTCATAATCAGAAAGAAACTACTGAGCATTACATGGACAAGGAAACTACTAGAAAGTTTAGGTTAGTGCTTCACTTTAAAAAAACACTACATGTTTTAGTATAATTTCTACAAAGTCTAAATTGTGGTGTGACATGCGAAAAGGGACCTTATTGTAGAGTGCACTAAAGGCCTCTTTTCCCAGTACACGTCACATATTTAAACATGAAGGTCACTTCTCAGATTTTTGTCAGATTTCCTTTCCCATTTTTCGGATCTTATATTAATATGCTCCACATGTGTCGGCCTACTGTTACTCAATCTTGAAGACTATGATGTTAGACAAAATCAATTTACGTTTGCAGGTACATTACCAAGTGCCGCTATTGCGATATGGGTTGGCTTTCTGACTGGTCAGGAAAGGACACTGTCTGTGGTTCTGCTCACATTCTGGAGTGGGTTATCAGGATTTATAACCTCTGGAGCATATCTCAACATGGTAGATATGGCACCAAGGTTGGTAATTCTATTTCTAGTGTCACGCTGAATGGATTCACAAAGACATTAGAATATTCAGGGATGAAATTATTAGCCAAAAAAACAAACTTGAAATGTTCCAACTGAGGCCCTGAATATTATTTAATTGTCTCCTATTAACACCGCTCATCGGAAATGCTGGTGTTGTAATAATACGGTCTACCAGGCCATACATCCTGCCAGGATAAATAAATGAAATACAAACAAACAATAAATGTCCTCTATAGTCAAGTACAGGTCTTTGTGACATAAAAGGAACTTGAAATCAGGGAAAAACTTGAAAAATGTCATCCCTGAATAATGCAGACCATGGTAATCGACTAGTGGTAGGGTGCCCACCTCCTAGGCAGAAGGTTGCAAAATTCAGTTTAACATTGAATCAATATTTAATCTTTATTGAATAAACATTGACAACCAGTTATGAATGTTGAATCAATTTCCCGGGGGGCTGATTCAGAACGACTGCCGTGGGTTTAGGGTTTGAACATGATTTTGACGACCAGTTACTATGAATTGAGAGCTCTCGTCAACGTGAAAAGTCACTATCGCCAAAACATTTGATGGCCCGGCAGATACGGCAGTGGTTCTGAATCAGCCCCCTACATTTTGAAACCCCTCCTTTCTTTGCAGATTCTCTGGTATAATAATGGGTATATGCAACACCCTGGAGTCAATTTCTGGGATCATAGTTCCTCCTATTACAAGTGCCATGACACCACATGTGAGATATTACTTTCCAAAATGTAACTGCCAATAGTGGAAAACTTTCCTCGTATTGACTGTCAATATAGGGATATGTCTCACTTATGGACTGTTCAATATGTAAATAGTGGTTAGATATTGACAGTTCTTCCCAGTAGGAGATAAATTTTCAACTATTGACAGTTCCTTAGCTGTCAAAAGACTGGGAATCTTTTCACTCCACAGTCAAAATAATTTGTCTCGTACATAATTTCTCTCTTTTATACTATGTAATGAAACCCGCCTATGGAACAACCCCCTGCTTTGGTAGAAGTCCGTCTTAAATAGGAAAAATATATTCCAAAATAAATCCGTCTCACAAGGAGAGGGTTTAAGGCAGTTTCTTCTCAGTTTAAATTTTCAACTATTGAGAGTTCCTTAGCTGTCAAAAGACTGGGAATCTTTTCACTCCACAGTCAAAATAATTTGTCTCGTATGTATTTTCTCTCTTTGATACTATGTAATAAAACCCCGTCTTTGAAACAACCCCCTACTTTGGTAGAAGTCCGTCTTGAATAGGAAAAATATATTCCAAAATAAATTTGTCTCATAAGGATAAGGTTTAAGGCAGTTTCTTTTGACATTACAGGGCACACTTGAGGAGTGGCAGAGGGTGTTTTTTCTGTGTTCAGGCATCCTTTTCTTCGCCTGGTTCGTCTATGTCATTCTAGGAGACGCTAGAGAACAGGAGTGGGCCAGGCCAGTGGAAGAGGCACAAACAGTGGCTCAAGACAACCCTAGTTTTATCAGAGACAACATGGACAATGGTAAAGAGAGCTATAATTTGAAGGACATCTACTTATCAGATCAATCAGGAGCACCAATATGATGAGTTCTGAGTTTCAAAGTCCAGTGTCAAGACGCAATTGTGCCCCTTTAAATCACTCTGCATTGGAGGAATGAATAAAACAGTAGCATCGCCTTTAAATGTTTGTATTGATTTTATTTGAAAATTGGCAAATTCCATTCCATACTATAACAACATAATAAGTTGGCAGACTTTTAATTTGCTCGAGTTCCACGAAAATATGTACAGCTTGAAATAAAGTATGGTCACAGCAGATAAGAAGGGTAATGCTTGGTTGCTTTTGTGATTATATTTCATTTTTATTTTAGAGAAGTAAATAGGATACATATGTACATAAATGTGTCATTCGTAATTTCTGGAGATACTTAAATTACTAAAATGACATGGAAATAATTCCCTGTGTGCTTACTACGTCAAATATATGACCGTGTCTCACCAAATCAATCCAAAGTGAACGTGTATGACCGGGGGCAATCTATGGCCGAGTGCAATCGATTTGGTGAGACACAGCCATATACAATCAATTAAATAGTTTGTGATCATCCGGCTTTGCTTCAATCCAACATTCACATGCTCTGAAAGTCCCTAGTGTGTTTTGCCATGAGTTCTCCCCCCGGGTCTGCCTTCACTATGAGTGTCCTCAGGTCCTCAGGAGGGAAGGTGCCTCTGGGTCCTTCCCTCCAGGTACCTGGACAACAGGGCCTGGAGGGAGTTAAAGCTGTAGGGGTAGAGTTCAAGTCTACCGCTAATACAAATATATTCGCGCAAAAGTGAAAATTGGCAAATTCCATTCCATACTATAACAAAATAATAAAATTTTTAAGACTTTTAATTTGCTTGAATTCTGCGAAAATATGTACAGCGTGAAATAAAGTATGATCACAGTAGACAAGAACGGTAATGCTTGGTTGCTTCTATGATTATATTTCATTTTTATTTTAAGAAGTAGATAGGATACATATGTACATAAATGTGTCATTTATAATTTCTGGATATGCTTAAATTACTAAAATGACATGGAAATAATTTCCTGTGTGCTTACTACGTCAAATATATGACAGTGTCTCACCAAATCAATCCAAAATGAACGTGTATGACCTGGTGCAATCTATGGCCGAGTGCAATCGATTTGGTGAGACACAGCCATATACAATCAAATAAAGAGTTTGTGATCATCCGGCTTTGCTTCAATCTAATATTCACAAGCTCTGAAAGTCCATAGTGTGTTTGGCGATGAGTTCTCCCCCCGGGTCTGCCTTCACTATGAGTGTCCTCAGGTCCCGGGCGTCCTTAAGGGCATGGTGCCTCTGGGTCCTTCCCTCCAGGTACCTGGACACCAGGGCCTGGAGGGAGTTAAAGCTGTAGGGGTAGAGCTCATTAAACACCTCCAGGGTGTCCAGCACCCCCTGAATAGCCTCCTCCATGTCTCTGATGTAACCCTGGTCCTGGGCGACTTGATGTAGGATGCGGGCATGGAAGGTGTGAGCCTGATGTGCGGCTAGGACACAGGTGGGTTGGCTCTGGAGGAACTCAGTGAACTCCTCCAGTGCTTCTTGTATTGGGATGTCCTGGAGGGGGTACCCGTTATGCCGCATTATTCCGTCCGTGTAGGTGAGGCCGGTTAGCTCTGCTACCTCCTCCTCTATAGGCTGGGACGGTGTGATGTATTTGTTGAATTCCCCATTTGGACCAACTGCACCGATCTGAATGATGTCTGGCCTGCCACCTAGAAATAACCATTTTCATTATCACGATGGTCTGAAATCATTTCAAAAGCTACCTATTGCTATATAGGCCTATACATGTATAGTGGAGGTAGAGCGGATTTAGAAAATGTAAGTTTAAAAAAATAATTAATTTTTGCCCAGAAGTTTCTTAAAAAAATGTCTTCCGATAGCGCCTGCCTGTCCTCTTTTTTTTTCAAAATCCTGCATCCTTACATACATTCAAACAAATCAATAAGCTTTTATAAAGAATGAAGTGTATAAATTGCCCCTCATCCCTAGCGCTCTTGGACTGTTTCTTTCATGAATTGCTCTTTAATTTGCGTTAAATATTGGGACTAAATGGGAGTATCAGAGGTATGTGACATGTAATGCAGTATCAATCTAAGAACAACGTTGGCTTTTTTTTAGTGAGAGTTGTTTATTTAACATTAAATATATCTCGTTTACATTGTACTGGTGAACCTTATGAAATGTTTGAAACGTTAGAATGATATTTCTTGTCCATTTAAGATTTCAATTTTTATCAAAAATGTGTGTCTGTACTTACGTAGGCCCGTGGTCTTCAAATCAAAGTAGATGTATTTGTCCCATTCAGTTGCCTGAAAATAGAGGATAGTACAATATGTATATGATACTCATTGCTGTCATTAATCTATAGATACGCTACTACTTTAGTTTAGGTAAACTTCCTAATTAACAACGACGGAAGACTTTCTCAACAGAACGGAAATGAAGCGTATTTCTATTTCATTTGACATCTAAGAAACAATTATTATATTATAACATTGGCTACATTGCATCAGTTTTAGAAAAGCATGAACTTTGCCTACGTTGTATCAGTTTTCAGAAAAGCATGAACAATGTTGATAGCTGCTAAAACAACACTTAGTAGTAAGGATTAATCGTGCATCCAACACCAAGATAACATCCAGGGTACAAGAAGATGCTGATAAAAGCCGCACAAACAACGACAAGCTTTGAAGGCTTTGCAACTGCTAAATCACTGGGTGTAGGGCTGGGGTGCGGGCAGCAGGGGCTTGGGAGTACCAATGAATTCCTGCTTTTCCCCCCTTTTCTTTCATGAAGCGCCACCAGCTTTTATTTACCCTTTTTCGTTTGTACTCTTTTGCTATTTACAATGATCAGTCACTTATTCAGCAGGAGTTTTATGAGTATGCCAAGAAACAGTTACATTCTCCAATCTATAGATTGTACCAGGGATACTATACCCCATGATTGTACCTTAAATTATTTTAGTTAAATATATCTTATATACATAATATTGATATCCATTTACTCCATTGATGTCCATTCAGTTATTTTTTCAGAATATCACCCAGGATCGACAGGTGCTTATATTCTAGCACATACATAAACCAGAGGCAGATTCACGGGTGTACGCCCCCTCTTTATTGGAAAGAAATCTGAGGTTTTTTAATGCAAATATATTTTTTTGGGTATTTTTGAACAATGCCCCCCCCCCCTTTTTTTCAAAAAGCATGTATCCACACCTGTAAATGGTGTTTTTAATATAAGATATTATTGCTCGATCAGCAGAAGTGGCCTTACCTCTTGGTTCAGACTGACACTTGGCAGCATGTCGGTGGTGAGGACTGTGGGGTCTGTCCCCGTGTGGTAGTACTCTGGGCACGGCATGCTGCTACTATATGGTGTTCCTAATTATGATAATATGAATTATAGTTCTGCAGCGACCTCTAGTGTGGTGCTGTGTGTCTGGTGCTGGTGTGCCGCAGGTGTGGTGTGCTCCAGGGTGCTACGACTGGGCTCCTCCAGGGTGGGGCGTCAACTGCCGCTCAGGGGGGCGGGGGCTTTAGATATAGCACCAAGCACGGTGCTTTCACACCTCCCCTCCACACCCGACACCCATCTCCACTCTCTATGCCCCATACCATGGAGTGACAACTGACACACACAGAGAAGCTCACAGACACTCAGCCTATGTCGTGGGTGTTAGTGGCAGAAGTGCTGAGAGGTGTGACTGGGGTAGGGGGGGGGGGGCGCAAATATTGATGAAAAATAACATTCTTGACTCATCAATTTAAGTGTAAAGTTTGATAATTCCTAACGTTTCCTGGGTCTGTGGGCCCTGAGACACAACTTTGTAATTCCCTCCAAGCAACAGCCACGAGGCTTTGGGAACTGGAGCCTACAGTACAGTGTAGGGTGTTTCACAGCTTTATCCATCTTCCGCCACCCTTTACAGTAGTTCACTTGACGATGAATCTAAATTGTTTCGTTAAACTATAGTCAAATCCATTTGGCGCATCTGTTAATTCATGTTCACATTAGAACATGTGTAGTGGTAAGACTTGGATTGATGTACTGCTAATTTTATGGGCCGCCACAGATAAACAAAAATATTTTTCTCAGATAGGAACTTTCCCGAATATTTTCTAGCGGCCACGTAATTATAGGGGGGAGGGGGGGGGGGGGGACATGAAAAATACTATTTTGTGATTTTTACTAAAGAAAATCTTTTGTAATGTTTTCTACAAAACTAAAAGGAGCAAAAAATACATGTAAAACCTCAGTGTTGGCATGATTGTTTATTTACAAAAACTCGAGGTAACGTGATAGATCAACATAAACAAATTATATCCAACTGCCATAACAACGAGGACATTTCTGCACTGCATCAATTTAAGACTATTGAAAGAAACCATATTTTCTCTAAATGCCATGGAGTAGACTATTAGGCCTACATTTCTGTCTGCTATTCTACCTGCAGAGCTATGAACACGAGCAGAGATGATATGATTGGTACGCATGCACTACACATTTACTAGAATACGTTTTATGACATGACCTTCTAACTCTATATACACAATCTCTAGAACTAGCTATGACTATATCAGTACATAAGTCCCAGGATAGAAATGACTGACATGCCTTAATTTCCCATCCAAGCGATTCTGTATCTTGATATATCTATAATTCTTATGAATTGAGTTTGTTTGTCACTAGATACGATCTGAAGTACACTGAACATTATTTTAGTTGTTCACGGACAAACCTTCTCATTTATACATTTGAGCTCCTTTTCGAGAGCAATATAACCATAACTGTCTGATATAAACGATTTCCTTTACTATATATATAGAATCTGGCAAGTTTCAGGGCTTGCATTTTTTCATGCTATAGCTGGGGCTCCACTACCCGACCTTTTGGGTAATTCTCAGCATCCGATCATACATGTCTATACAGTTTTATCAGGCCAAATAAAAAAAGGTTTGTTACAGGTAACATGCTATGAAACTATAGGGTCCGTAGTTTGGATTAAAAAAATATTTTTTTAAGGCCACTTTTCGCGATCAATTTTCACATTTTTGTAATTTGGAGTTTATCGATCAGCAAAAGTTGTTATAATGCAAGACTGCATTGCTGACAGCATAAGCCTTAATTTGATACCAAATTTGTACATGTATATATTTTGGCAACATAACATATTTTTCATCAAAAATGTAAAAAAATAAAAAATAATAAATTTCCCCAATTCATGATTTTTATGATGCGCACGGTGATGAGAAACAACTTATTTTTTTGAGTGGCCTAACCTTTCAAAAAAAACTTAGCCAGCCCCTCTACATACCCCAAAATTTCCAAAAATGTATAAAGATGTGAGGATTTCTTTAGAATTGCATAAATTTGCATGTACCATACTGCATTTCTATTTCACATTAGGTAATAATGATGAAAATAGTAGCCAGCCTCTTTGTAAAACTAAAATTGACCAAAACAAGTGTAAAAGTATACAAATTTCTTCAAAAGTGCATAAAAAGAAACCCGTAGGATCGGCCCTATTTTGATAGGGCGGTCGGGTGACCTGAAACAAACCTTTTATCTTTATTTGGCCTTAGGTAAAAACAAAGGTTTATTACCGGTATAAATTGTGCACAAATCGGCCGTTTAGAGTCCTGTGTTGAGTGGGACATCAGACAAATTAAAATCTAACATGTTTTATCTGAGTTTGGGAGCCAGCTTGGGAGATACAAAATCGGGACCTAAATCAGGAACTAAATTATGTTATACATTTATAGCCTTGGCAATTCTATTTTCCACTTGAACTTAAACCCATGGCAGGTTTTACACTACCTCCTTGCTTATATACAGTGTAGGCCTATAATACATTGGTTTAAGTCCGATTTGTGAGAATAGCACCGATTTGAGAACAAAAACAGTTTAATAGTGTAGCCTCAGCTTTAGATTCAGTCTTTTACAGGTCACGAAAAGCTCTGGTGTGTCTGTTCAACAGGTCCCCGTCAGGTCTTCTCTCCTTCATCACTTCCTTCAGAGACAAGGCATCCTTCAGGGCATGGTGTCTTTGGTTTGCACCATTAAGGAAGTCAGTCATCAAGGCCTGCAGGTTGTTAGGCTTATCTCGATAAAGATAGTTGAACACTTTTAGTGTGTCCAGTACTGCCTCAACAGATTCCTCCATATCTCTGAGATAGCCTTTGCGCTGGGCGACCCGTCTTAGGATGCGGCCATGGTATGCATGCCCTCCATGTGCAGCAAGCACATGAGGAGCCCCCGAAGGCCCATCATAAAGGAAGTCCATAAACCTCCCCAGTGCCTCCCTGATTGGGATAGGATCCTTCCCTACTCGGTCACCATGTCGTCGCATCACTCCATCTCTACTACTGTAGGTTAAACCCGCCGTCTCAATTGCGTCCTGCTCGATTGGCTTTGATGGGATCACATATTCCATGAACGTCCCCCCACGCGTACTCACTGCGCCGATCTGAATTATGTCTATTGGGTCGTCTGTAAACAAACAAAGCAACACAACATAAATTATAACAAATTGTGTACAGGGGTGTCAGAAGCAACTTGACTTTGGGGGGCCACGGCCAAACCAAATGAAGTTCAGATGGGTGCGCGATTCCGAGCGTTAAAAGCGACACATTGAAAAATGTATTGAGGGTCTGGGGGCATGGCCCCCCAGTGGATTTTGAAAATTTTGACATGATTTGGTGCATTTTAAGGTCGATTTTTTGGGTATTTCTTTATATGATTATAGAATTATGAATATAATTCATTAGCATTTCCAAAGTTTCCGGGGGGCCAAAAGATACTCTGCCCCCCCCATGTCTAGGAGTGGGGGGGGGGGGGGGGGGCATGGCCCGCCTGCCCCCCCCCCCCTGTCCCGACACCCCTGGTGTATGCAGCTTCATAGATTATTGCCACCGCCCACAGAGGTTTCATCAGTCGTCTATGGCAATTATGGTATTTACATAGGAAATGTATGGCAATTTTAGTCCTATACGGCCGATTTGTACTATGCCAAAAAAACAGGTTTGTTTCATGTAACATAATTATCAAGAAAATGTAGCGTCGGTAGGTCGGATTTTTAATTTTTTTTAAAACTTTTTTTTAAACATGAAAGTACTAGCCAGCCTCTCCGAAGACCCCTACAATTTACCAAAAAATGGGCAAATATACGAAAATTTCTTCAAAATTGCATAAAACTAGCGTCGGCCCTGTTTTGTTATATGGTCGGTCGGGTGACCTGAAACAAACCTTTTTTTAGCCCTATATATGTGGACGATAGCCGTCATGTCTAAAATGCATTTTTCTTCTGATATTATTTACTACAAGACACTCATATTTCATACAAAAGGACTTAATAGTTCTGAATAAAACATTTTAAAGAAGCGGGCTATATTTGGCAAGACAACTTTATATGCATATCCATGCATTTTATTTTGATCTATTTATATCTAAAATCTGAATTGACGATAGAGGATGTGAGAGGGAGGAAACACTGAGGTCCAAAAAGTGTGTTTCAGGCAACATGGACTGACAGTTTAGGGTAGGGCTTTTACTCTTTTTATATAACATCTTGAGAGTACAATTAATCAGTCGTAAATTGCCACATCGACTCATGACTCATCAGTATTTTTCTAGTAAAAATAAATCTCAGGAAATTGTCGGATGTTCCTCTTGAAAAGTCATTTCCTGAAGGCCTCTCAGGTCAGTGGGAGCTGCACTGGAAAAAGTCGGTTGCCATTCTTTGTAGGCGTACAGTAGATTCTACTGTAAATCTATGGTAGCTTCTACTGTAAATTCATTCTACAGTAGATTCTACTGTGTACCTACACCAACTATTTACAGTGTTGTTATTCTTGACCAAAGAATAGCTAAAAATTAAAATAAAAAAAATCTCAAAAGAAGAGGAAAAATTGCTAGGGTCGGCCCTCTTTGGAATCTATGGTTGGGTTGCCTGAAATACACTTTTTTCTATTTAGGGAGTGGTCATTTTTTAACAACAGGGGGGGGGGGTTGGTGGATTTTTTTGGGGGGGACCATAAAAATTTGGACCCCTTGAAGGGGGGGACCAAAAAAATTTGGACCCCTCTTGAGGGGGGGACCCAAAAAATTACACCCCTTTTTAGCGAAAAAGCCCGCCCGTTACTATAGCTCAAAGGGGTCGGAAACAATTTTGACCCCTGCCGCGGGGGGGACCAAAAAAAATTCGACCCGCTCGCGCAGAAATCCACCGACCCCCCCCTGTTGTTAAAAAATGACCACTCCCTTAGTCTAATGCATTATTTAAACAGTCATGTACTTACGGACGCCAGTGGTCTTCAAGTTGAAGTAGACGAAGTCATCCCACTCACGAGTATTCTGAAAATAGGAAATAAATGCGTTTAGAATTAGATATACAAAGAGTGAATTATCTTCACAATAGTAAAAGAGGAAATATCGTATATCACATCTCCGGTCATATTATTAAATACCTAGACATAACTAAAAGAGTGTTAGTTAAATACAGAACAGTGTCTTTTAAAAATAGAGTGTCTTTAAAAAAAGAGAGGAATGAAACGCAGACAGTGGCAGACCCCATGCATACATGTCACCATTTGAAGGACTAAAACCGGGAGACTTTTTTGAGCCCCACTCCCTCTAGAGCGCATAAAAGTTTAATTGCCTTGGTGCCGTTATTATCAAGCATCGCAGACCCCTGGTCGCAGACCAACCCACAGTGTATTATGGCGGATCCAGGAATGTCTGATGGGCCCACCAAGATCTAACTAAATGCTGAATGCTTATCTGCCTAAGCACCAGAAGAGAAGTGCAGTGGTCAAAGTAGGGTGGATGGGGGGGGGGGGGCAATCCTGCGCCCCCCTTCCAAAGAAAATCTTGGATCATTGGACTTAATTCAAAGCTCTTTTTTTTTATCATTCCTATAGAAAGGAGAGGTTTTGGAAATCTTTGAAATACAGGATAGCACCAGGGTTGGACGTATAATCACTCATTATGGGCATTACTACTGGACCAAATTGAACCTAACACACTTTTCAATCACAAAATGTTACTCTAATCATATGTCCCGGCAGGATTATCCTGACTTTATGAGCTTATATGTCATATTATATTCATTTAAACTCAAAACCTTCATAGTTCTGGCCGTAATTCTCATAGAGAAATGCTGGACAGACTAGAAAGCGTGCCCATGTGTGCCACTGTCTTGACATCCATTAGTAAGTCTATCTTGGACCGGCTCACCCATAGACCTATAAATCCATCATGCCGTATCAGGGGAACTCCTAAAACCACACCAACCCCTCTCACCAGGGCTAAATTAGTAAATAGGCCACAGTGAGTTTTTCACCCCTAGTCACGGAACCAGTGGACAACCAATTTGATTTAAAATTTATGATTTATAACATGTATGATATTTAAAGTTCCAGTAGAAAACAGATACCACTGTGTACTGTGGAGTGGGGTTTTGTGGCGTTGGTTGATGTTGTAGTTGTTGTGGCCATTGTTGTTGTTGCTGTTGTGGCCATTGTTGTTGTTGTTGTGGTGGCTGCCATGACTGTTGTTGTGGCTGCCACTTCTGTTGATGTTGTAGAGGTGCTTGGATAACCATGAAGTGATGTGGGGGTCGGGAGCCCGTTTGTAGCAGGTTAATAATGTCTTTGGGTCCCCCTTTGAATCGATGGGTGGGAGAAATGAGGCCTAGAGCTCGTGCCTTATGGATGTTGGGCACAAAGTTGGGGTCGTAGTCCTCTCTCCTCCCCCTATAGTTCGGTGGTAGTGAGTAGTCGGTGGATTGAGGTTGTTGGGGTGGAGCTGCATGTTTGTGGTAGGTGGGTTTTGGTTTGCCACCTCCCATTGCAGCTACTGTGTGCTCAGTCTCCATCACCTCTTGTTGCTTCTGTAAAATGTCTCGTAGTTTACTTAGCTCCCTATCTTGTGCGCGTATCTTGGCTGCTAGTGCTGGGTCCATGGACTTGCTGGATAGCGCAGATACTTTATGTGAGGGACCTTTTTTGTAGAGGCAAGCCAACCTGAGTGCTTTGCAGAGGACAGCCCATGTGGTTGGGCTTTCCACTCTGATTGCTTCTCGGTAGTACTCGTTCAGGATGGTGGCTACCTGAATGATAGCTCCTTCTGCGTCCACACCTTTGTTTTGGAAGTGGGTGTTGGCGTCCTTTAGCCATTCTTCCATTGTGCATAAGGTGGGGTCAAATGGGGTGAGGGTTAATAGTTTGATGTCGTTCTCGACATCCTTGAAATGGGCAATAAGGCCTTTCTTAATACAGTCGTAATCATCTTGGATACTAGTGGGCTGCATCCTGTACCATCTAGCAGGTGGGCAGTGATTGTTAGTGACACTTTGTTGTTGTTTGTTTGTTGTCCTGGTGCCCCCGGCTTGTGCAGGTGGGGATTAGTGTTAGACATATTGAGTGCAGTTAGTTTAACACAGCTGGGCTGCTACTTACATGAAAGGCTTGTGTTTGTCTTTGTATGGGGCCTAAACAGTGGTAGGCTAAATAGAGGTAGACATATTGGAACCAACATAATTATGGCCACTCCAAAAAAAAAGTTGTTTCTCATCACCGGGCGCATCACATAAATCAAGATCTGGGGGAAACTTTTTTTTTTTTTTAATTTTTGATGAAAAAAATGTTAAAATTGGAGTTTTTTTTTGAGTGGCCTATAATTGGAATTATAATATCTAAATCTGATGAACATCTGTGTGTAATTATGTATACATATTTATAATATATATCTGATATAAAATATGCTTATTATTATCATAATCATAATTATTACATGATATTGCATAAAATTGCGTAATATGTGTAATATACAAGGTAAGAGGGGTTCTGGGGTGTGACAGCTGCGTGCAGGGTGAGAAAGTCAGGAGTGCATTGCAACATTGATGGGCAACATTTCCACACCCCTCAATGATGTGACACATGTATGGCGCCTTAGACATGGTTAAAACGTAAGGCATAGGGCATTTGATAATTTCGTTTATTGTGTATGTATACACATGTGAGCGGCTGAATCGCCCTAACTAGGGACTACCTTGCAACAGAATCCATCCTAACAAGCGTATAATTTCACAAAAAGAAAGTCCCCCAGTTTTCACAAAATTCCTGTGAACAAGGGTACCGTACGTATTTAATACGCACGGTGGATACAGGATTCTGCACAAGGGGGAGGGGCGGGCCATTGTTTAAAAATTCCCCAAAAATGTCTACATGAAAAAAACTCAAATTTCGGCCCCAAAAAAGGGGGACGCACGCCGGGTCCGCCCCCGGGGTCCGCCCCCTACATCGCCCTTGTACTTTTCAGTAGATCCTCACGAACATGGTACTCCAAAACCAGATGTTGTCTAAAGTCCACTGTTCCCACTCCCGGGGAAGGTACAAAAGAATACTAAGTCGGCGCTCACTTCCTCGAATTTGGAAAATGCAAGGAAATCAGTCTGAGGAAGCGAATTATCCGAGCAATTAAGGCCAAATACAATGGAACATATAGTGACATTTCCCAGGCACCTATCTGAGGAAGTGAGGGATCGGAGGAAGTAAATATTCGAGGTAGTTGAGGGTCCAAAGTAGTATAGTATGTATCGGAACGGGACTATAGTTAAGTACTGTTTATTACTCAATCGACATGCAGCCAATCAGAGGCCTCCATTTGGTCACGTGACCCATTGCCATGGTAACGTGACCTACTTAGGGCTCTCAGCCAATCAGAAGCCAGCATTCTGGGTGACCTACTGACCTACTTAGAAGCTCTCAGCCAATGAGAGGCTGGCATTCTGGTAACTATGGTAACGTGACCTACTTACGTCACGTGACCTACTTAGGCTCAGCCAATCAGAAGCCGGCATTCTGGTAACTAGGGTAACGTGACCTACTTAGGGTTTGTTTGTAAACAACACCACGTGGCTCTCTTGTTTGTAAACAACACCACGTGACACGTGACTGTTTGTAAACAAACAACGTATATATAGAAAAAAACACAACAAGTTCCATCTTATGTTAAAATTATATTTTCGAATAAAAAAGCACATCTGTAACAGCGTCTATGTGTAACTACGCGCGTTCTCATTCAAACACTATAACACTATCATACCGTAGCAGCAGCAGGTAGGACCGGAAGAAAAGCAAGCGCACGAGCAGAAGCGACGACACCATTTGCACCATCCGGCCGTCGCGTTGGTAGCCCTACTACCCGTCGCGCGTTCCACTGGAGCGGCTTTAAGAGTGACAAATGACGATTCTTTGTCGACGCGACTGCTAACATCAGCATCGGCAGCAGCATCGGCAGCATCGGCAGCAGCATCGGCAGCAGCGGCAGCAGCCTCGGCAGCAGCGGTAGCAGCAGTAGCAGCAGCGGCAGCAGCAGTAGCGTGAGCATTAGCAACAACAGCAGCAGCGACAGTAGCAAGGGCGGCAGAGCGGGCACTAGTAGCGTTATCAGCGGCGTCATCGGCAGCCGCAACAGCATCAGCAGCAGCAGCGTCGGCATCGGTGGCATGAGTAGCTGCATCGGCGGCAGCAACAGCAGCAGTCACAGCCGCAGCGGCAACAACAACAACGTCATCACGACCCGCGTCACTAACAGCCGCAGTAAATGCAGCAGTAGCACGCTGAGCAGCACTAGCAGCAGCAGTAGCAGAGGCTACAGCATCAGCTTCACATTCGCGCGCCGCTTCGTCATTCCGCTTCATGTCACGGTAGCAACTTTCCATCACGAGGATCTGCAAATTGAGGCGCGGTGCTGGTGGTGGTAGTAGTAGTAGTAGTAGTAGTAGTAGTAGTAGTAGTAGTAGCGTGAACGATGATGACGATGCTGAATGTGGTTTCACTCCCCTTATATACCCTTACGCCCCGCCTTTTTTCAAGCCACCGGCCAGCTGCTCCTTCACGGCAGGTCTTTAGATCAGCCTTAAGTCGCTTACTACGTGGCTCATCATCCCTCTAATCGCATTTTCCAGCCGCCAGCCGGCTGTCTGCTGATGACAGGCGAGGGTGATTTGTTTTTTTCTTTAGATATAAGCCGCTTACCACACGCGCACCCTCTAGTCACAGACAGAGTGACAGAAAGGGAGGGGGTCGCTTTGTTCACGCTACCTGTAGTTGTTTTTCTATACACACGCTGAGCCCATGACCCGTTAAGCCTTTATACAGGTAACACGCGTTCAACTAATTACCCTATTGTATGACAGTCGGTACACGGATTTAATTTTAAACCGCCTTCCCATCTGGGATCCATGTCTGGCGGGGTGGAAGGATCCAGCTGAAAAGTGTGATTAGGGCTTTTGTTTCTCTTATGCTAGCAGCAGGTCAGCATGCGACAGCTGAAAATGTCAGACTCGCCGCTCCTATAAAAGACTGAGATGCGTCTCTCTTTCCACACACCCTTCTACCATCGCCGCCGACACCGCCACCGCCGGCCAGCCGACCGCCGCCACCGCCTGCAGTCACCGCCATCACGCCAGCAGGGAATTTCGAGCTGAGTCTGCTTATTGCTTATTTTTTTTCTTTGAGCTTTTTGTTTTCTTAAATTTTTATTTTCACTCAGTCTTTTTTGTTTCGGAGGAAAGAAATATGGCGCTGCAGAGGGCGCGAGTTTCTAAAAGACGGTCGCGCGAACAAAGCGCTCTCCTCAACTGCCCGGCTATTTTTTTATCTCAAAGGAGAGAGCGTCACGTAGTTGAGGTTCACGCTTCTCTTGAGGCGTACCGAATTCTCGAGAAATGCAAAGCTGAGCGCCATCGTCGTTATACAAGAGCGGAAAAGGAAAACGTAGCGACATGGCCGAGAGCCGTCTTCTCAGAACAGCATTTACTCTACTATTGCATAACAGCTGCTCTCAGCGCCCCCACTCGTTGGGCGTTTCATGAAAAGAAAGAGCGCCGCTACTCTCCTCACCCTGCCTCCTCTTATAAAGTGAGAATAAGTGCTATGAAACGATTCGACAAGCCGATCGGTTTCTTGGGAGCGACTGCAGCTCCCACTCGGTGGGCGCGCGTTGTGGCCGACGTGAACACGGTCTCTAAACGTTTCGACGTCGTCACTTGTTATCCCGCATATTGCAACGCAGCCGAATTGAAGAAGATAGGGACGCACTATTTTAAACCATACGCTCCAATATGTATTTGTCACCGCCGCGCTCACACGCCTTATTGCTTTTTCGAGACGATCGTGTCACAACACAGAAATAGAAAAAAAAACGGCAAAGCGACGAGCTTTGCCTAAATGATCAAAAAAAAAAAAAAAAAAAAAAAAACTAATCTCCTCCTCTTCTTCCTCCTCTTCTTCCTCCTCCTCCTCCTCCTCCTCCTCCTCTTCCTCCTCTTCTTCTTTTTTTAAAAAAAAATAAATATTTGTATCAGACTCCTCTGGAGTCTGATACAAACATTTATGACTATTGAGTGAAAATAGAATTTTATCGCAAAAAAAAGTCACTTCTGCCGCCGCTACTGTGACACCGGCCGGAATCAATAAAAAGGTCGGCGGACTTTTCTCCACAACCATTCACCACCGACCGTTCGAGTGAGAAACACAGCAGACAGTCAGACACACAACCGCTCTCTGACGCGTCCTGAAAAAAAAACAAAAAAAAATGTCCAGTAGTAAAAGCAAACTCTTCACAGAAATTCATTTCGACGCTCGACTACAAGGACCCTTTAGTTGTATCATTAGCGGTCCGTCGGGTTGTGGAAAATCGCGCTTGGTGGATCAATTTCTGAGCGACGTGAACAATTTGGTCACGCCGCCGGTGGAAAAGACTTTTTACCATTACGGCGAGTGGCAACCTCTGTTTGAAAAAATGGCAAATCGGTACGGTGTGGAATTCAGAGAAGGTCTTCCTAGCAAAGAGTCTATAGCGGGAGACGTGGAAGTAGCAGAAGACGCTGTACGACCCCACACTCTACTGATATTGGACGATCTGATGAGCAGTTCCAATCAGCAAGTGGTAGCCGACATCTTTACTAAATACTCGCATCACTGGAACGTGAGCGTCATATACATCACTCAGAACCTCTTCCAGAAATCACCCGACTTTCGAACTATGAGTCTGAACGCTCACTACATGATCGTTTTCAAGAACCCGCGCGACATGGGGCAAATAGCTAGTCTGTCTCGCCAGGTGTTTCCGTCCAACGCGGCGGCCCTCTCTAGTATATTTACCCATGAACTCAAGCGACCTCACTCATACCTCCTCCTGGACTTCAAGCAGTCAACACCTGACGATCTGAGAATACGCTCCTCTTTGACGGCCATACACTCTCAGCTAGTGTTCGTACCGCTAGACAAAAAAAAGAACAACAGAAAGCAGTAGCAAAAAAAAATGTCTTCTCATCTACTCGAAAGACACTTTGGTACTCTCAAGCACTTAGCTAAGTGCTCGCCAAAGGACTGCTCGCATCTAATAGACTCTGGAAGCGACGAGCTGATCGCAGCGTTGAGTGAGATCTGTCACAATTTACTGGTAGGGAACATCCCGCTCAGCGACAAACAACTGGACAAGCTTCGAGAATCGGCTGACGTGTTGAGGGAGGTCGGCAAAAAATCTACGCCCATCAAAAAAAAGAGACGCGTCTTGGTACAAGAGGGAGGTTTCCTCATTCCGGCTCTCATAGGGATGGCCTTACCGCTTATAAAGAGCATTCTCCGTATATGAGACACGTCATTCGACACCTACTCGCCGACAGCACCACCACCACCACCACCACCACCACTACCGCCACCACCAGCGTCATTGCCACCGGCGTCCCCATGACGGACTCAGAGCAGCAACAACACTACAAACGTTTAGCGCTCGTGGATCCTGAGACGCTCTACAAATCATCACGAGCAGGTCTACTTCATCATGTGCCCGCTGCTGCTGCTACTACTAGCGCTGCTACTACTGCAGTCGCTGCTGCTAGTACTTCTACTGCTCCAAACCTTCCTCCTCTTCCTGATGAGCGCACTGAAAAGAACGAGAGTTCCGCTCCTGCCACCGCCGCCCGCCTACCCGCCGACATGGCCTATTACCACAAGCAGGCAGAGCAGTCCCTTCATCCCGACGCGGCCTTGCACCAGGTGCTACAGTTTATCTACAGGGACTTGGATTTAGTGTTGAACGACCCCACTTTGGAATCGCGCGAGAAAATGTTGAAATACCGAAGGTTGTTGAATAGATTGCAATTTTTTCTCGCGAATCCCCACAACAGCAACATCTCTTCGTCCTACTCTTCTTCGCCCCCGGCTCACCTCCGTCAGTCTGCTGAAGAGGCCAGCGCGTCCCTACTCGAGCGGTTGGCGAACCAAGTTCCCAAGAGGAGTCGCCGCCGGACCGTGGAGCTGTACAAACAATTGGAGAAATCCGGAGTGATCAAGTGGAACGAGGACGGGGCGGTGCGCGAGATGTCGGGTCGGAGAATACCACCTGAGCATCGCATCAACATAGTGGACTTACTGAACGACGCCGCCAGGTTCAGGAAGACGGCGCCCAGACCGGCGGGCTACTCGCCGTTCACGAAAGCGCTGCGCGAAGCGGTTCCCACCACAGACGCCTTGATCGGAAACCATCTGTATAAAGCGAGCGGACCTGGCCAAAGTTTGGACACACGGCTTGCTGACAGAGGTCGGAAACGACCGAGCTTCGAATCGGAAGAAGGAGAAGCAGCAGCAGCAGCAGCAGCAGTAGCAGCAGCAGACTCTTCTCTGCAGGTGGTGGACGATCAATCCTCTGACGACGAGGAGGACGACCGTGAACTTTTCCAAACTCCGACTTCCTATAGGAGCGCGCCGCGTAGTAAGAAAAGGAAAGCGCGCAACCGCCTAGCGGCGAGCTCGTCTTTCACGCCCTCAAGAGACCCGCGATGGGCAAACCAGTGAAGAGACTGACCAAGAAGGAAAAAGAAAAGAAGCGCGTAGTAGCTAGATATACCGACGTCAAAGCGCCCTCCAGTTTCACTAGCGTGACTAAACTCCAGAAACAGCATTTTCGCCACCTGAACCCGGCCGTCATCCGAGATGCTTTAGTGTCGCTGGACGCCTACACTAAACATAAACCCATTCGGAGAAAATTCGCAAGGAACAAGACTATAACCGGCGCAATCGATCAGCAGTGGCAGATAGATCTGATGGACATGCAAGCTTTGGCGTCTCACAACGACCGCTTCCGGTACGTGGTGACGGCGATCGACGTTTTCTCTAGGTACGCGTGGGCCGTTCCCATTAAATCCAAGAGCGGCGCTGATGTCACCGAGGCCTTCCGAGAGATGACAGGCCCTGGCGAGAGACGACCGCGCACTGTTCAGACAGACAAGGGGAAAGAGTTTTTGAACAAGATCTTTCAAGATCACTTGAAGAGCGAGGGCATAGAGTTCTTCACTGGCGAGAACGACGACATCAAAGCTAGTCTAGTGGAGCGCTTGAACCGCAGTCTGAAGGAGAAGCTGTGGCGTTATTTCACACACAAGCGCACGTATCGCTACGTAGACGTGCTGCACCATGTAGTGTCTTCTTACAATCGCACTCACCACAAGACGTTGAAAATGGCGCCGGCTCAAGTCAGCTCGGAAAACAGCGAAACAGTTTTCTACCGACAAGATCTCCCAACTAACAAACAAATCGACGAAATATGGAAAAAGAAGAAAAAAACAAAGACGTCCGCCGTCGACGTCATCGCTCCGGGTGACAGAGTGAGGATGTTGAGAACCAAAGGCGCCTTCGACAAAGGGTACGAGGGAAACTGGCGCGAGGAAGTGGTGGACGTTGCTAACACGTTGGGAAGCAGAGGGTTCGAGCTGAAAGACGACAAGGGCGAGGAGATAAAAGGCGTCTTCTACCCGGAAGAGGTTCAGAAGGTGTACAAGAGTCGTTACGACAACAACTACCTGATAGACGAGGTGTTGCGCCGCAAGACCGTCGACGGTAAAGAGGTAGCTTTCGTACGTTGGTTAGGTTACGACGACAAGTTCAACGAGTGGATCCCCGTCAAAAAAATAACGTAACAAAATGAACATCACTCTACCTAGCAACAGCTCTATGGAGTATTATCCTGACAACAGCTTGACGTCTTTCCGAACTCACTTCGACTCGCCGCTCCTTCTGCCCGAAGCGTACGAAGCGGCTCTGACTGAGATCATCCTCCCTACAGAATGGACTAACGTGCACGACGACGACTTGATCATCGTTGTTCCTCTGCGCACCAAAGGTTCGCTAGAGGAGGCGATCCAGGTTTTAAAAGAAACTAATTTCTCCGAAGGAAAAAAACCACAGGTAGACTGGAAGAGAATGAAAAACGCGAACGGTCTGAGCAAGCTAACGTTCAGCTCAAAATTCCCGCTGAACTGGAAGGAAGCGAGCTATGTAACGGTGGAAGAGATATCAGACACGTCGGAAGAGCAGCAATTGAAACCGGAAACAAAAAGGTTCAAGAGAGAGGTCGACTTGAGACAGACGAATGCCGTATACAAGCAGTTCTTGTCCCCGGCGGTGAAGAAGAAGACGATCAGCCATCAAGCAAGACAGATGATCGAAAAGATGGAGAAGGACATGGGAGTGCGCAGTTTCATGCCAAACATATTCGAGATACCTCCTATTTTCACCGGAAGCAACCACACCCTAATCGAGCGCTTGAGTGAGACGTTGCGAGATGACAGACTAGAGGGCGACAGCTTCTTGCTCAAACCGATGCGGATCTTATCGTACGACGCCAAGACGAAACGCGTCACCATCAAACCGCCGAGACACTGTGCTGTCCTGCTGAGTCAGCATCTCGCATGCGTTCTAGGCTTCGGAGAGAAGACGTGTTTCGCGTCGCCGACTACCGGCGCCTACTCGATGGATGTTTACGGGGACGTGCACTCTGTGTACATATACACCGACATGATCCAGGAGAGACGTGTGGGCGACATGCAAGTGCCGCTGTTGCGCTGCGTGGCGGTGGACAGAGGCGGAAAGCGTCGAGGTGGCGTGCAAGCTATCAGTTTTCCCCATTTGGATTATTTCCCCTTGAAATCCAAGAGGTTTACCGAGGTCGGCATCTATTTAAGAGACCGATCCGGTCATTCCATCCCATTCGGTAGAGGCGAGGTGACCGCGACACTTCATCTGAGACCTATTGAGCGCTGAAAGAGAAGAAAATGATGCGTCAACGCGTTCCGTACTTTCCACCCAGGCGCACCGTCGGCAGAGGGTACAGCGATTACTACAACGCGCAGCTGGGCAACGGCGTCAACGTGTACAGCGGGCGCTCTTTCCAGAGCGGGCACGGTTTAGGCAGCGCTCTGTTAGGTCTGATGCGCTCGGCTACCCCGCTATTGAAGTCGGTGGGAAAAACGCTGCTCCGCGCCGGTGTGGGCGTAGCTAAAGATGTGCTGGCGGGTCGGACTTTAAAGAGCAGCGTGAAAGACCGAGGCGCAGGCGCTCTGAAGAGACTGGCGAGTACGGCGTTCTCGGGAGGAAAGACGCCTGTCGCGTCTAAGAAAGGGTCGAAACGTCGTCGTGGGCATTCCCCTCAGACGGGCGGTGGCTCTTGCAAGAGACGTAGAGGGGATGTATTCGACCGGTAAGCGCCTAGGCGTTCAGGTATAAATAAAAAGACTGGAGGCGGTCGGCGTCAGTCTGTCGGCCGCATGAAGAGAGAACACAATGGCTTACGTACACGAGAGCAGTAACGAGTGCGCGCTCTCTGAGCTCGACCTGCACACCGTAGCGCCGACTCAGACTACTATCTTAAAGTCGTCTTTCCTGGGGATAGAAACAAAAAACTCTTTAGAGGATGGAGGTAACATAAATTTCACCATCAACAAGTCGCAAGAGTACACAGACCTGAACGAGAATTACCTTCATCTGGAATGTCAAGTGCTAAAGGACGGAGCGGCGATCGAGGACACCGACGCGGTAGCTCCGGTGAACAACTTGGCTCACTCGCTCTTCAAAGACGTCCAAGTCTCCATCGGCGGTTTCAAAGTGTCTGGCAACACCGAGACCTACCCTTACCGAGCTTACTTGGAAGGGTTACTCAACTACAACAAAGACGTGAAGGACGGCGTCATGAGCGCCCAGGGGTGGCATGAAGATACGCCCGGTCAGTTTGACACGTTGACTGACGCGAATGCGGGGTACAAAGCGCGCAAGAAGCTAATCTCCAACAAGCGCTTTTCGCTGATGGCGCGACTGCACTTTGACCTGGCTCATCAACCGAAGCTCATCGTTGGAGAGACAGAAATCAATCTCACTCTGAAACAAGCGGCGCCCTCTTTCTATCTGATGTGCGCCGCTGACGGAGGCTACAGCTTGAAGATCTACAAAGCAAAGCTCTACGTGCGACGCGTGCTGGTGGCGGACGCTGTAGCGGAAACGCACGAGAGAGCGGTGATAGAACACGGGCCCTTCGACTACCCGGTGAACAGAGTGGAGGTGACGACCTACGCCATCCCTCAAGGTAACAGAGATCACAGCTACACGCACTCCAACACAGGCCAGCTTCCCAAGTCGATGATGATTTGCTTCCTTGACCACGACGCCTTCAACGGTAGCTACACCAAGAACCCGTTCGAGATGAAGCATTACGACATCAGCTCGCTTCAAGTGATAGTGAACGATCAGAAAGTGCCGAACGACGCCTACGTGCCCGACTTTAAGACCAAAGCGGCCGTGAGAGAGTACTTGGCGCTACACACGGAAACGGGGATGTACGAGGGCGCGCGCTCCTGCGGTATTTCATACGAACAATTCCTGAACGGTTACACGGTGTTCCCCCTCGACTTAACCCCAGACAGATCGCACGACGGGTGTCGCGTGAACCTTATAAGAGCGGGTCAGCTGAGGGTGGAAGTCAGTTTCCGCTCGGCGCTACAAGCGACAACAACGGTGCTACTCTACTTGGTGTACGACAACGTCGTCGAGCTGACCCGAGATCGACACCCCGTCACCGACTACCACATGAACTGAAGACAAGACGGCGGTACTTGGCGTATCGTATGAACACGCTTGAAATAAGCAGAGTGTTGAAGGAAAACGTTCACACAAAACATCGTTTCCTGGGCGTTTTCTCTTGTGACACTATTCCGAAGCACCCTATCAAAGACACTTGTTTCGTGAGCAACACAGATCCGCAACATTTACCAGGTCAGCATTGGGTGGCGTTTTACGTGTCGAGCACGGGTGAAGTGTACTACTTTGATTCCTTCGGCTTACCGCCGCTGAGTGCGGAGTTCTTGTCTTTCGTGGAACGCTCTGCTCCGTTCAAGTGGCAAAGAAACCGCATTCAACTACAAGACACTTCTGCTGACACCTGTGGACCTCATTGCGTTCATTTCCTAATTGAAGCATGTCGAACAAGAAACCCCAAGAAGTGCGTCATGCGCATGAGCAAAATCCCAAAGCTGAGCGACCGGGTCGTGAGTCAGAAGCTATCGATGATGCTGTTGTGACGGGTTGTTGCGATGGCGGCCGTTTCATGGAGGCAAAGATTCTCTGCCTTGCCGAAATGGTGTTGGATTTATCCAAAGTCGTGCAATGTCTATTGGAGAAAAGTCGTCCGGGGTGTGGTGGTGCGAGTGACGGCGGCGTGAGACTTTGCGGCCTGTTGAGTTGCTGCAAATCGAAGAAGCAAGCTAAAAAAGCATAAACTTGTGTGTTTTTTCTGATTGAAAATGAAAAAATAAAGAATAAAATGAAAAGAAAAGAAATTATCTTGTTGTGTTTTTATTTCTATATATAAGTTACATAACTTTTTTTTGTTTGTTTGTTTACAAACAGTCACGTGTCACGTGGTGTTGTTTACAAACAAGAAAGCCACGTGGTGTTGTTTACAAACAAACCCTAAGTAGGTCACGTTACCCTAGTTACCAGAATGCCGGCTTCTGATTGGCTGAGCCTAAGTAGGTCACGTGACGTAAGTAGGTCACGTTACCATGGTTACCAGAATGCCGGCCTCTGATTGGCTGAGAGCTTCTAAGTAGGTCAGTAGGTCACCCAGAATGCTGGCTTCTGATTGGCTGAGAGCCCTAAGTAGGTCACGTTACCATGGCAACGGGTCACGTGACCAAATGGAGGCCTCTGATTGGCTGCATGTCGATTGAGTAATAAACAGTACTTAACTATAGTCCCGTTCCGATACATACTATACTACTCATATATATGTTGCATATGGGTCATGGTCTTCCAGTATAATACTGGATTAATATATAGACGCGTCGCGGGATGAAACATCAACTAATGATATCCTACCGTAGTGGCTTGAAAAAGCGCACCTGCGCTTATTAATTTCGATGGTACCATTTACCCTGCGCTTATACAAGACCTGCGCTTATTCAAGATACAAAAATGGCCTGAATTTTCGTTTCAATACCCTCATTTACCCTGCGCTTATTCAAGACATGCGCTTATTTGAGACCCCTGCGCTT